>APFE031197158.1:0-19937 GCA_000404065.3 Pinus taeda | reverse complement strand
TGTTGTTGCGTCTGTATTTTTGTTGAGAGAGCCTTGTGTGTTCCATTCATGATCCACAATGTTGTTGCCTCTGTATCTTTGTTGAGAGAGCATTGTGTGTTCCATCCACGTTCCTCTGCATCCTCTGCATCTTTGTTGGGCGAGAGTCAGATTAAATATAACTCAGATTGAATATATGAAGGTTGTGTGTTCGATCCACAATGTTGTTTCCTCTGTATCTTTATCTTTGTGTGTTCGATCCACAATGTTGTTTTTCTGTATCTCTGTTGAGAGAGCGTACTGAATATATGAAAGTCGTGTGTTATATCCGCGTTCCTCTGTATCTTTGTTTGGAGAGGGTCAAACTAAATATATGAAGGTCCTATGTTCGATCAACGCTACTCTGTATCTTTGTTGGGTCATGTGTGGGAGACCATCTTTGTTGGGAGAGCGTCAGAATGAAGGTCGTGTCTTCCATCCACGCTCAACACAGCTAGCACTTTAGCACTTCATAACTCTACTTCAAATCATGTTGGAGGTAAGGAGGCCATTTCTATCAATTCAAATTATCTTAACATTTTTGGCGCATGCCTTTCCTTCTTAAATCTTTGTTTTACTTTTTCTTCGATCTTTGTTATCTTTCTTTTAAAGTCTTGGTTATAAAAAATTTCTGCAACTATGGATACAGTTGATGGAAAGTTTTGTTTGCGCGTTTCAAGCCACGCGTTTCAAGCCATGCTCTTTTCTGCAACTATAGATAGGGTTTATTGATAATTTTAGGGTTTATTGATAATTTTGTTTGCAGAATCCTTGTTTTAAATTATGGTTTATAAAAAAAAAAATTGTGATTTATAAAAAAAAATTCTACAACTATGGATATCGTTTAGGGATAATTTTGTTTGCACATTTAAAACTATGCCTCTTTTTCGAGCCTTAGGGTTTATAATTTTTTTCCTAGAACTACAGATATTGTTCATAGATAATTTTGTTTGCACATTTGAAATCATGCTTTTTTTTGAACCTTGTTTTAAAGTAGGATTTATAATTTTTTCATGCAACTATGGATATCTTTTGCTAATAATTCTATAAGCACATTTGAAACCATACAACTATGCCTATTTTTCGAACCTTGTTTTAAAATAGGGTTTATAATTTTTGTCCGCAACTATAGATATTGTTTGCCAATAACTCTATTTGCAACTATGGATATAGTTTTTGAATAATTTTGTTTGTACATTTCAAAATATACATGTTATTCGAGTCTTCTTTTAAACTAAGGTATATAATTTTTTCTACAACTATGCATAGCGTTTATAGATAATTTTGTTTTCACAGTTAAAATGTTGAGCACCGGTTTATAATTCTTTTTCTACAATTATGAAAAATACTTATACTTTAACTATGGGCACTTCGTCATCGATATTCCTCCTCAATTACTATATCCTCCCAATCCTCCTCAATTACTATATCCTCCCAATCCTGTGGACTAAATTTTTAGATTATCGTTACGAGGACATTAATCATAGATACATGCCGCCACAAAATTATGATTCAAAAACCGAGATTACGACCATGACATCATAGACATTTATGCAAACATTTATCTCTTTGGGGTTTGTCAAAGGACAGATTGGAAAAGTTTTTTGGGTGGGTGATACACTTTGATGTCTCTTTTTTAAACTGTATTTTAATTTGAAAATAGATTCAACTTTTTTTTTAATGGGAATTGGAATTTCGCACTGAAATTATATATTTTTGAAATTTTTAATACACAAGTAAATTTAACTTTGTAAATTTTATTTTTAAATACAAAAATGTATTTTTAATATTTTTAAATATGAACCTGTAGATATAAGGTAGGGATTGGAATTTGGCAATGATATCATATATTTTTTAAATTTTTAATACAGAAATAAATTTACAATAGTTAGAATTATTTTTTATTTTTTTCTAAATATAATAGGAAAATGTTGTGAGGTGTGTTTAATTTTGATGTTCACAGCTCTTTCAATTTTGATATTGAAAATCATAACCTCTGTTTTGTTATAATAGTGGAAATAGAAATACATCTTAGTGAGGCAATACATTAGAAATACACCAACATCTTAGCAGTGAAGTTATTGAAGGCATACCAACAATTGATTGTGTAGTCTTGTGTTTCAGCCACTGTAACCTCATTTGGTCCAATGACTGGGAAGATATTTGTAGTTCCATTTGATACCACATATGTGAGATTATAATATCAATATTATTGGTGTTCCATCGTACTTAGTGGAGGTTTGATGAATTTAGGTTCTGTTTTGTGTTTGTATGTTACTTACGGGTTTCCATAACTTATGCCTATGGTAATTGAGTTTTTATTTTATTTTATTTTTTAAAGATTTTATATAATTAATCTATTGATTTTAAATAGTTATGGAAATTAAGAATATGAGTTGTGTGAATTTTTTCATATAAATTTTACAAAAGAAAAGTTAATTAAATTGTTGTTCTCATAATTACTTATTTATATTGCAAATTGTTATACATATTATTTGTTATATTATCATGTATATATTGATATATGACTTATAACTGTAAATAATGAATCAATAATTATTATAAATAAAGAGAATGAAATGATATGTAATTTATATTTATTTTTTCTTAGGTTTTCAGAGGAGGCAAAGGTCGAGGGGGAGGAGGAGGTGGAGGAAAGGTGGAGGAGGAGGAGATGGTGGAGAAGGAGGTGGAGTCGGTGGAGGTGGTGGTGGTGGTGGAGGTGGAGGAGGATGAGATGGTGGAGAAGGAGGTGGAGGTGGAAGAGGTGGTGGTGGAGGTGGAGGTAGAGGAAGCGGTGGTTGAGGTGAAGGAGGTTGTTGTGGAGGTGGTAGTGGAGGAGGAGGCAGAGAGGGAGGTAGAGGTGGTTGAGGAGGTTGAGGTGTAGTTAGAGGAAAAGGAGGTGGAGGAGGTGGAGGTGGAGGTGGGGGCAAAGGAGGTGGTTGAGGAGGAGGTGGAGCTCGAGGAGGAGAAAGAGGAGTTGATGGTAGAGGTGGAGGTGGAGGAGGAGGAGATGGAGGTGGTGGAGGAGGTGGAGGTGAAGGTGGTGTTCAAGGAGGTGGTGGGGGATGTGTAGGTGGTGGAGGAGGAGGTGGTGGTGGAGGAGGTGGAGGTTGTGGTGGAGGATTTCATGGGGGATTTGTATGTGGTTGAGGAGGAGAAGGAGGAGAAGGTGGTAGAGGAGGAGAAGGAGGAGAAGGTGGTGGAGATGGATGTGGTGGAGGAGGAGAAGGTGGTGGAGATTGAGGAGGAGGTGGATGTGGAGGAGGAGGAGGAGGAGAAAATTACATTCCAAACAGGTGGAGGTGGATGTGGTCTTTTTGTAGACTCCTAAATTACATTCCAAACAGGTGACCTGGGGAAAATCGTCATAACTTTCTCTCTGAGCATCAGATTGAAATTTCATAAGAAGGTACAAAAAGAGGACGAACTGTAGTTTCCTGTATATATTTTTTAGAGCCAATGGTTGAAACAGTGACATGTGGCACTTCATACAAGTTCGCTCTTCTAGAAAGGTCTATAATCAGGTCATCTTGGGAGATTGTGCATAACTCTTCCTTGGAGAATCCAATTTGGATCAGACTGGTGGCAGTGGAAAGAGGACACAGAGGACTACTGCAAGTCTTGTAATTTCAAAACTGGAAGAATAGAAATTATAGAGTTATAGTCATTTCAAGATCAAGCTCCTAAAATCAAGACACTTACCGAATGGGAAGACACTTCCAGGTAAAAATGGATCATGATAGTCCTAAATACTTTTAAGAACAACTATTATCTTTAGAAGAATAGAAAAAATGTGTCACAAATATGATGGGTTATGACTTTGACATCATCTATAGAAAATGGAAGCAAAATTTTGATGCAGATGCACTCTCAAGAAAGGATGAGGATGTAGAAGCATTGTTTTGTGCTATTTCTATTATCCAGCCGGATTGGATAAACGAAGCAAGGGATGAATGGAAGAAGGACGAAGAAGTAAGGCCACTTATTCAAAAGTTGAAAAAGATCCCAATTCAAATGATATTGCCAGAAATTGAAGAGGAAGGAAAAATCATATTGGAACATGGAGCAGTCACAGAAACAAGAACCCGACAGCTACAAAATCGATCAATTTGAGAGTATCTTATCAAGTGGAAGAACTTACCCGCCGAGGATTCCACATGGGAGGACAAGAATTTTATACAGAAGCATCAAGAACTACTCAAGCATTGAGGACAACACTTTTTGAAGGAGATGGGCATGTTAGGCCACTAGACTACTAGTGTAACCCCTTATTGTTATTAGTACAAACCCCTTTTTATTTTTTATTTTTTAATTTGAAAATACTTATAGTATTTTTAAATTTTAAATGCTTTTTGGTTTTTTTTATAAATTGAATATATATTTTTTTTAATTTATGTTGTCACATTTGTTGTTGTTGTTGTTTTCTTGTTTCAGGTATTCAAAGGAAGGAGATGGAAGATAGCTGGAGTGAGGAAGCATGACCAACACCGAGAAAAATATCGTTCTAAGAGGTAGGCCCTCTTAATTGATTCTAGCTTAAGGAGATTTTCCATAGATTGTTTGTTTGTGGCTAAACCCACTCTCTTGGGCTAGAGGATTTGTTTGCGTCCACACTTAGAATTTACCTACACCATAGGGAGCACCTTCCTTGGCTTCCAGAAGGCCATTGTGATCCCTTTTAGTACCTTTCCAAGGATGACCACGTTCACCAACAAGTCTGAGGAAAATGCTTCTAACTTTGTGCTATGTCAGCAATTTTCATATTATCTATTGATATCTCTATTATTCTTGTCCCTATATCTATACTCAAAAACTATCCTTAGACCTATCAGGATAACCACCTAGTTTCCCTCTTAATGGTTTTAGTGTTTAAAATGCATTTCTTTATGCATAATTAGACTTGAAACCCTAAAGAAACTTTGGGACACTCAAATTGTACCTAGTACATAGCTCAAACTTGTGATTCCAATAAATTCCTACTAAACTCCGTGCAAAATTCGCTAGAAAACGTAACTGGAAAAGGGCCAAAAGATGAAGTGTTATAATATAGCTTTATAATGTGTTATTGCAAGGAATTTTTTTTTAATCCAAAATTTTAAATTGGTTTATTCAATAAGACATGTGGTTCTTTCATCAAATAAAGTACCATCAATCTAATAAAAAAATAAAAAATTCCTATTGTAATGAAATCTTAAATTAATTTTTGAAATTTTCTATAACGTGTTTTTTCCTCCCAAGGAAAAAAATCATAATTTTCATTCATTGAGAAAAAGATCCAAAATTATCTTTTAAAGATACACATAAGGTTTATTTGTGTTGTTTTTGTAAATATGTTCTAAAAGTGTTTATCGCTTCGTTTACATAAAACCATATTTTGGTTTGAAAAATATATATTATTAGAAAGAAATTCATAACATGATGTTGAAAAAAGGATATTATGTCCTACTGAGTGTACAAAACCACCTAGATATAATAGTGTTTGAAAGACGGTGCAAATATAAACTGTCAAAAAGTAAATGTTTTTCATTACAACCCTTGCACGTGGTCTCTCAAATTCCTATTAATGTAAGCGCAGTTGTTTCCCTCATGTTTTTCCAACACCTGCCACAAGTCCTTTTCCCAATTTATACCTTATTTTCATAAGTGGTTAGAAGTCTAATTATGTTACATATATGTGTGGTAAAAAGAGATGTAATTGAAGTGATCTTTAATCCTTAAAGTGTCATTACTAAGAGGAATATGAAGAATCTTTCTATACACCTTTTGTTAAGCTAGTTAATTATCAACGAAAAATTCACATACACTTGTAATTGCGTACATCTTTTATATAGATCATGTAGTAATAAATAATTGCAAGAAACATGTTCCCCCTAATTGTTTGCCCCTAGTCGAAACAGAATTTTGACATGGAAGAAATCAAGTTTCCTCAGCATCCCTCGACATGACATGCCCTAAGCATGGAGTAATATGATGAGGAAATGCCTCAATAGTTGTTTCTCTAGATTGCTACCATGGAAGCCTGAGAACCCATAAATACATGTAATGGGATTTGGGATATAAATAATTTGCTAGCTCATTATGTGAGTGGCCATGAAACAACCCTATATCTCACTGAAGGAAAAATAATGAATGTGGAATCCCATCTAATTTAGACTCATCTGCCTTTGAGAGCGCTCACTGGGGATTTGGGAGTTAAATTCTTACCTCCTCCTCCTCTAGCCTCACCTAATGCTCCAGGGCAATAATATGGTTCAAAATCTTATGTTCACCGATCTAAACCCGCCATCCCTAAGATTATTAACTCTCAAAAATACGAGAAAGAATTAGGTGGATTTAGGTAGGATAGTCAAATTTTGGTTGAGGTGGAGGGTGTCCATATTGTTACAAGTGAAAGCATTGACATAGTCACACAGAAAGGGGAGACTTCATAGGAGAAGACCACCAGTAATTCCTATGGTGTGTTCATTAAGTGGGGCCACCCTCCGCTTCGGAGAGGCCATGGTGACCCCTTTCAATACCCTTCCAAGGATGACCAACCTCACTAGCAAGTCCTACGAAAAGATTTCTATGTTTGTTACATGTCAGTAATTTTCATATTATCTATTGGTATCTATGTTATTCTTGTTGCTATATTTTGGTCTCAAAAACTATCCTCAGACCTATCAAGATGACCGTCTGGTTTCCATCTTGATGGAGGATGGTCTCTCCTTATTTTGTGCCTACCTAGTATGAATTTTCCATCTCGAATGTACGATTGTTATATATACTCTAAACATGTTAACTCCATGTATTATATGTAAATTTGTGAAAATATATTGAAAATTTTTCCTACCTACAAAGAAAAAAAAGCGTAACCATGAATTGTTTGTAATCAAGAATTTAATTCAATTCCCGCCTCCTCCATCTTTGGCCTTACCGAATATTTCAGTGTAATCAATTAGTTCTAACTCTTGTATTCAAGGATGTAAACCTCTTAGAACTTAGATTTATGGACATCAAAAGTCAAAGGAGAAGGAATTAGGCAGCTCGAGGGAGGAAGTACAAACTTCAGTGGACGTGGTGGACGTCAAAATTGT
Organism: Pinus taeda; assembly: GCA_000404065.3. Taxonomy (NCBI): domain Eukaryota; kingdom Viridiplantae; phylum Streptophyta; class Pinopsida; order Pinales; family Pinaceae; genus Pinus; species Pinus taeda. The sequence continues at coordinate 12,840 of APFE031197158.1, read as the reverse complement.
GACCAATGAAATTACTGCGACATTCAACCAGAAAGAATATACTTCACAGAAAAATAAATGAACCAAATCGTATGGTGTTTCCACATAGTGTGAGTGACCTCATTGGATAACAAAAGGCCACGATGAACCTTTTCAATACCCTGCCAAGGATGACCAAGCTAACCAAGAAAGACCTCAGGAAGGTTTTGTAAGATTTTTCTCTGTCAATGTTTTTCATATTATCTATCAATATATATGTTATGATTTTCACTATATTATAGACTAAAAACTATCTTCAAACGTACCAAGAGGACCATCTGGTTTTCCTCTCAAGGGAATATGGTCTCTACTTAGTTTACACCCAACAAGTATGGTTTGGGCATCTCAAAGGTACTCTCCTTAGATAGGGTTTGCACATGTTAACTCCTACTTTTCTTCTATGTAAACTAGTGAAAATTTAATGAAAAGTTTGATTGCTTACAAAAAAAGGAAAGAAAAAAAGTATACTCATGAATGTTTTCTAATTGTTATTCATTGTACATCATTTTAAAAGTATAATCATGATTTTTTTTGTAACGATTATTCATTGTAGATAGTTTTTTAACAAGTATTATCAACATATAACTATTTCAAACATATACGTATGAAACTATTATAAAATATTGAAAATACATCACAAATAACTAAAATTATACTAATGGCCATGATAATATCATACATAATCTTTTGGAAGAACCATCATTCAAGATAGATTTAAAAACAAGATGTTTTGGAAACTTCCTTTAATTAATATATATTTCAACAAAATAATTTATTATTATTCTTATTATTATCCACTTTCAATGTATGAGACCCCCTTGCTTGTGGGACAAGGGACCCAACTCTACGCAACAATTTGACTGCTATGTCTATGGAAGAATACATACTCTATCCCTCTCTGGTTTTGAACATGTGACCTCTTAGGAGGAAACACATGCGCTTAACCATTAGGCCCACTCAAGTTGTATGCTTAGCAATTAATAATAAATAATAACATCACAAGTATGTGTAGCTATGTTATACCAAGAATGAGTCATGCAAACAAGGCATACAATACCTATAATATGTATCAATGCTCGATACGTGGAATCACATATGTTAGATGGAATGTTATATATATATATATAATTTACCATGGATGATTGCAAAGGTTATATGCATAATATGGATAAGAGAAAAATAACACCATTCTTTAATGAAGACATAGTGAATGCGACATATACTAAGGAGATCTAATTAATTTCTTGACGAGTAAATAGATACATGACACTTTATTTCCTTATATATGTGAGAAAAAGAGATGAAAGTTAAGAGATATTTAATCCTTAAAAAGTTAATAGCAAGACAAGCAAGAAAAGTTTTTTTGCGCGCTTTTGGATGTGAACATGGGTATGATTAACCTCTCATAACTTGGAATTCTCTATGGATGGAACAATACGATGAGGATATGCCTCAACACATCAGGCTCCAAATTTCTACCATGGAAGCTTAGGATGTCATAAATACTAGCTATGGGCATTGGATTGTAAGGAATCTGATGGGTGACCATTTGATGGACCATGAAGTTGTCCTACAACTTATCGAAGGAAGAGTAGTGAATATGGAGTCCCATTGAGCTCACAATTTTTTATATTTGAGAGTCCTCACTAGAGACATGGTAATTAAATTCCAACCTCATCCTCCTCCTCCAGTCTCACCCATTGTGTCATTGCTATCAAATTGCTTAGACTCCTGTGTTTTGGGCTCTAAACCTCCCATCACTTAGATTTATGGACCTCAGAAATCAAAGGAGGAAGAACCAGGTGATCCAGGGGAGAAAGAAAACACATTAGTTTAAGTGGAGGAAGTTTGAATTGTGACCAACGAAACCACTTCCATATCCACCAAGAAAGTGGAGAATTCATAAAAAGGACTGGCACCAGCCTGTATGGTGTGTTCATAAGGTGGGTGTTCCCTCCTTGGATTCCAAAAAGCCATCATGATGACCCTTTTAAGTGTGTTGTCAAGGATGACCAAGCTCACAACCAAGTCATAGGGAATGATCGGGCTCAACAAAAAGACCTAGGGAAGGCTTTCTAAGTTTTTACTCTATCAATATTTTCATATTATCTATTGATATCTATGTTGTGCTTCTCAAAATATTCTAGACTCAAAAGGTATCCTCAAACCTATGAGGAGGACCATCTAGTTTCCCCCTCAAGGTTCGATGGTCTCTCCTAGTTTGTGCCATGCTAGTATGGTTTTATCGTCTCGAATGTACTCTCCTAAAACATAGTTTGTACATGTTCACCTCTGCTTGTATTCTATGTAAGTTTGTGGAAATATAATGAAAATTGTGCTAACTTACAAAAAGAAATTATAATCTACTTGTATTTTATGTAAGTTTATGAAAATATAATGAAAAATTTGCTTACTTACAAAAATAAATTATAATCATGAATTGTTTGTAACTGCAATTATTCATTGTATATATTTATTTAACTAGTATTATAATCCAATATATATTTTAAAAATATAAATATGACACTATCGTAACACCTACAACTAGTATTTTTCTAAATTTGTAACTTATTTTGATAGGTGGTTGGGAGTCTAGTTGTGTTCCCTATATGTGTCAGAAAAGTAGATGTAAGTGGAGCGATCTTTAATCCTTAAAGTGTCATGAGTAAGAGGAGTAAGAAGAAACTTTCTACACAGTTAAGTATTGTTAGGATAATTAATTATCAACATAGAATCCCCATAAACTTGTAATTTTTTACTTTCTTTATCCATGCCATGTAGTAATAAATGTTTGCAAGAAATATGTTCCACATATTTGTTTGTCCCTAGTGCAAACCATATTTTGACATGGAAGAAATCAGATTCTGGTAGGAAGAGGATGAATTTGCCTCCTCTCCTTTGTCCCAATTCACAAGAAGCTCCACCAATGTAGACCCATGGCCAGGATCGATCAAGTGATTCTTCTACAATAGCTCTTCAGGTAGCAACACCTTTATCCTAGGGAAAGTGACTAAGAATAATAAGTGATTTTGCTACTACATGATCAAGAGATTATGGGTTACCTTGAAAAATGGACTTGTTTCATGTCAACCACACCCCCTAACAAAATCTCAAAGGGGGTGCCTTGAAAGAACAAAAACTGGGATTTGAAAGCTATCACCTCCAAGATTCATCCAATGATGCTCCTTTGCATTGACTAAATTGACCTACTAACGCTGGGTAGATTGCCCATATTTATTTGGTGAAGGGCATTCTTGGAAAACATGTATGTTCATTTCCTCACTACTTATGGTTCTTGCCCTAGAGTGGGGTAGCATTAAATCTATGCATTTTCATGTTTTGAAATTTGAGTTAAGATTAATTTAAGTTGTCATAGTTTGATTTCCTAGATGAGAAAGTAGATGACAAAAATAATATTTATAATATAAATTTCTAATATTTTCAATGCAAAATCCTATAAAAACAAAAAAAACCAAAAACAAGAAAAATTAATGATCTTATTATTATTGGGTAGAAGGAAAAACATGAACTTTAAAATAAGCGATTAATTAATTTTCTTAGATAACAACATTTTCAAAATAGAAAATTATTATAAACTAAAAATAAAGCAACCAACCAATAAATGGTCATATAAATTTAACATCATTTAATTAATATACTTGGATGTGAAATTGGAAAAACCAACACGTTGTCGCACAATATGCCTGCTGGTGTTTTACAATGGCTTATGATACAATTTACGCCCCAATGGGCAGGAGTGAGGACTTCTGGAATCGACTTCAAACTTAGTTTAGTTTTTCCGACTACTGGAATCGATTTACTTCAAACCCATGGGATTTCGGTGAACAACTTCTGCAATCCATTTAATTCAGACGCATGGGATTCCAGCGAACGCCTGTCACTCATGATATCCATCTCATTTAAGCTATTAGGCATCATTAAAGCAGCAACGGACAACCCACAATGTGATCATTGTACGCTAATGGGCAGTTGTACACATGCGGACGTGGTTACGACAAAAAAGGCCGAGAAAAAGATTGATAACAGAAAAAAGCGACCATAAAATAGAGTACAGGTAGGTGATCCTTTCTAAAAATAAGAAAATATACTAAAGAGGAGATCGTTAGCAGGTGACTCTTTCTAAAAAGAAAAATTACTAACAAAGGTTTAACCACAATAAAATCAAAAAGCTAAAAGCCTAACGGTTTCAAGCGGATTTGAAAAATTTAAGAAACCTCCATATAATTTGGTTGTTAAATATGGAAAGAGGAGGCACATATATTTTGGTTCAGAGATCAATTTTGTGATATGGGCTGAGTCCGCTGGATATCAAATATTTGTGGCGGAGCAGTTGGACATGTGTGGAATAGGAATTTAGTGGATATTTGATATTTGTGGCAGAGCCGGATGCAAATAGGAGTGATTGTATTTATTGGATATTTCATATTTGTGGCAGAGAAGCTGGACATGTGTGAAATAGAAGTGGTTGTACTTATGATTAGATGAACAAACTTGAGATGTGTGAAAGATGACCGGGAGTAGGATGGGGGGATTTTTGGGTTTTCAGATCCCAGTATGCATTTGTTTTTGTTTTCTCTTTTGTTGTGTCAACCATGGCCATGTTTACCTGTTTTAATAATTGTTGTCTGGTGTGTGTTTGTTTTTTCTTCTTCATTTGTTTTATATTTTGATTTATTTTATTAATCTCTGGTTTTGAAAGGGTGGGAGTAGGAAGTGAAGATAAATTTGAAGTAATAATGGAACTGAGAAATGGGTTTATCAGCATTTCACAGCCAGAATTAAGAATTTGGCACTGGAGGTATTTCCTGTTTTATTTGTTAAAAACTTAAATTTATGGATAGAAATATAAATAATAGATAATTGTATTACAGTTAATGTGTATTTTAGAATGATTTAGTGGTTTACTGAGAGAAAAAAAGTAAATAAAAAAAGTTAAATATTACATACTTATCAAAGAATTATTTCACATGTATACCTTCCTGGGCTTGGGAGGACGGAATCCTGATGTTGAATAAACCACAAACCACCTTCGTGGGATGAGCCCAATTTGTTTTAGTATACAAAGTTATGTGATCATGTTCAATTTTGTAAGGAAAACATTGTATTAATATGTCTATATTTTTGTTTCTTTGAGGTCCAAGAGAGACATGTGGCTTTGGCAGCCTCGAGAAAGCCAATTAGACTCCTGCAATCTACCTATCCTCCTATTCTTGAGGTCGTGAAGTAGTTAATTAGGCTCCTGCAATCTACCCATCCTCCTATTCTTGAGGTGGTCGTGAAGTAGTTAAATCTACTGTAAGCAAGTATCACTCATGCATTGCAGGTAATAGTTGCAGAGTCTTGAAAGTAGAGTAAGGCTCAATGCATGCAACACAGAGACTAGCTGGAGAGTAATGCTGAATCGATGGATTCAATGTTGGAGAAGTGGGGAGGCCAATAGTGGTGTTGACGGATCCAGGCTTGAATTGAATGGGTTGGTACAATTCATTTATATTTGAGGCATTTAATAAATAGATTTCACTTTAATCTTAAAATCCCTGGTTCAAATACTCTTTTCTGTTAGTTAAGAGATTACTTTACACAATCCTAAAACTTACTTCAAATACTTTTGCCATGCTTTTGGAAATGCTCATCAGTTGTATTTTTAGTTTTAGTCTCAATATGCAAAGAATCTAATGACATTCAATGTTTGCTGAGAAACGTGGAGGGTTCCTAACAGATATTCACATGTTTGATTGGAGTCTTTGTTCGCCTTTGTTGGGTAGGTCATAAGAAATGAGGTCCAAAGGGATTGGAATCTGCCGTTTCGGAGGAGAAAGGCTAGGGTTCATTTGATTTTATGTTTTTCATTTATCATATCCAGTATTTATAATATACCTTTCTATTTTTGCAGGGACGGAGATGGAAACTAAAGTAGATACAGCCTGTGATTTCTTTTGCATTTTTTTTTTAAATTATATTATTAATTTAAACACTTAAACACTACATTAATAATAATAAAGTTATTATTTATTTCTAGGGAAAGGGTTTTGCAAATCCCTTCTCAAGTCCTCAAAGATACCCATGGCCATGGTTATTGCTCAAGAATGCTTACAATTTTTATTTTTGTTATTATTATTATTATTATTTTTTTTTATTTTTTTATTTTTTGAGTAAAGACTAAATCTATTAAAAAAGGAAAAAATATAGTACAATCAGGCCTGGAAGCAGGCAGAGCAAAGAAGCAGGGGAACCCGAGGTTAAGGAAACTCAACCTCGTTCCAAAGAGATAGACACAGAAATGACCAAAGAGAGCATAGGACTACATCTGAAAAGACTGAGCAGAGAAGCTACCCCGAAGGGTGGTTATCTTCAACACGACATTTTTTGCCTTTTTTCTTACTAACTTTTGTCCATCCAGTGGAGCTTGGCTGACTTGTAACTAGTTGTAGATGATTATGATCTGACGGCTAAGCCTCCTTCTCAGAGTCTGAGGACGAAGAGAGATGAGCGCGCTTCTGGGAAATCTGAGGGTTAGAGGGAGCCTCTGGAACAGCTGAGGGAGGGTCCCCCGGAATTTCCTCATTCTGCATATCAGCTTCAACCTCCTCGTCAACCTGCACATCTGCCTCAGATTCCTCCTCCTCTGAGCTCGAGAAATCTAAGTCGCCCAGCGGATGAGGAGGCTCAAAAGGATTCCATCTTTTGGATTTGGGCTTACGGTTCAGATTCTTCTTTTTATCTTTTAACTGCGAACATGTACTCTGAAGGTGCCCTGTTTGATGACAATGGCGACAGCGGAAGGCTGTGTTCTCGTAATCTAGTGACTGAGTCCAGTGGAAATCTCCAAACTTGAGGTTGATCTGATCCGGCAGGCCTTTGCTGATGTCTATTTCTGCACATAGTCTGCCGTAAGTATAGAGACCATTTTCCCTTCTTGAGGTATCTGTAGCCAGGTATCGGCCTAAAGTATCCCCAATGGCTAAGAAGACAGAGAAATCCCAAAAATGAGCCGGAAGATTTGGGAGCCTAACCCAAATGGGAATCTTGGAGATCACTGTTGTAGAAGGGTCGAAATCAGGAAACCAGGGGGTAAGAAAAAGCCCAGCCGTACCCCAAAACCAAGGGCCTCGCGTTAAGGCTTTCTGGTAGTCTTCATTTGAGTCAAAAACCACCAGGAAGAAGCCTTTTGAACATAGGAAAATTTTACATTTTTTAGTCCAGAAGGAATGGACCCATTGATAAAGATCTGCTGTACGAGGCCATAGCCCGTTAAATCTGCATATGAGTCCTGATTCTGCAAAAGTCTGATAGCGGTTCTCAACCCCAGGATTAGAGAGGCTAATGGAGGGAATCTCCTCTGATTTGTCAACCAGAAACGGCTTTGGAACGCCATTTGGCTGGGCTGTCTTGGAAGAAGCCTGAGGTTGGGCAGTGTTTTTGCGTGCTGCATCTTTGTAAGAGAAAAATGGAGCTGAGGAGGTTTGCCCGAAGGAACCACCTCTTAAACGAAAAGAAACCCCAATAGAGGCATCCTTTTGAATGCTGTAGAAGGAAAGAGATAGGGTCTGCATAAGTTGCTTACCCTGATATAGTAGTCTGAGGCAAGAGGAGGGAATCCCCAGCCTGCATTCAAGTTTCTGCAGAAGATCCTGCACAAGATCTGCTGCATGCACCCATAACATTGTCGTTTTCCCTAAAAAATTGACTTGGATCTGAAATGCAGAGGATTCTTCAGGCAGATCTGGCGGGTGCGAGAGAGAGAGCTGTCTCAGAGATGAGCTCGTTTGACCCTGCCGCCTGAAGATAGTTTGCCCATAGATCTGGGTTTTTTTTTGAGGCTGCCAGACCTGCTGGGCTTCTGATCTGATGATTTGATTGCATATCTGCGAAACTGACGGCCAGCCATCCCTTGCCGCCTTATCTGTGTCTTGACGTCGGATATTTGGGTTTCCATGAATGCGGATCTGTAAAAACCGCAGATCCGTGACCCCATTGAGCAGATCTGTGACCTCTAGTCGCTCTGCTTGGATAGCGCTTATAACTTTCAACGCAAAATGGTCCTCTGCTCTTGCAAATTTAATGATTCGAGCGCCGGGATGGAGTGTGAGGCCTCCAATATCTTCTGCGTTACAGCTGATTGTGACTGCCTTCTGCTCGACTCCGAGCTTCGCTGGCGAGGAGACCGATAAACAACTGAAATCTGCGAGTCCCGTGGCAGGCAGTGATCCTTTAAGACCGGCCCAGGACTTGGGTGCTGTGAGAGGAGCCGGGAGCCAAGAAACGGACCAGGAGAATGGCTCGTTTGTGGCGGAGAGCATGATCTGCGCGGCGGGTAGCAGAGGTTCAGAAGCGGCAGCGGCAGAAACCCTCGTCGCCATCGTGAGCTCAATCCCCACTAAACTTATTCAAGAATGCTTACAATTATGGTTGCTTGTGAGAATTATTTTTTTGCCAGTTATGTTTTTCTTTTATTTTAGTTTTTCAACCAATTTATATATAATGATGTTGAATGTAAAAATAATTTTAAAATAACAATAATTTTTTTTTAAATAAATTGATATTAGTTGTTAGGTTAATATGTATTTTTTTAATATTTAATGGTTGTAATTTTATAATTAATGTTAATAAAATTTTATAATATAGAATCATTCAAGTTTATTGTTTGTTAATTTTAGTTTTAAATAAAATCAAATTTTCATGAACTTTTTTATTCATGATATTTAAAATTATAAATACTATGACATTATCGCAAATAATTACCACTGTGGATTTTTTTTGTAATCATCACCTTTCAATAGAGAATTAAAAAATCACATGTTTTTATAGTTGCTTTTAATTAATATTTCAACAATGCAGAGAATTATAACTATAACATCACAAATTATTATGATTATATTTTTTTTTGTAACCCCAATAATTACATATACATTTACAAAATATATCACAAAGCTTTTATAGTAAAATACAAAATAAATAAATATGCAGTATTTTTATTTTATTTTTTATGTTATTTAATTTGTTTGTTGTATTTATGTTTGTGTTTGTTGTTTGTGTTCTTGTTGGTGTGGGTGTATACTGATTTTTCACGTAAATAACATCACAATTTAAATGAGTTGAATGTCCATATATTATTTTGTTTGTATTAAAATTATTGTCCAATTTAATGTTGATTTATTTGTTTTTGCAAATATTACTAATTGATTTATTTGTTTTTGCAAATATTACTAATTTAATAAGTGCTTTTAAATTTATTTTTAATGTATTTTTATAATATTGAATTGTTAAATATTATAATTTGGTTAAAAGAATACTATAACTTCTTTTTAATGAACATATGTAATCTATTGTAACATCATAAATAACTAATCTTTTTTTTTAACCGTTATTATTGATGATATAAATTGAAGTGACAAACTCTCTCTCTCTCTCTCTCTCTCTCTCTCTCTCTATATATATATATATATAACTAACTATGTTCCTGACTTCTTTTTTTTGCAAGAATAATTGTTCAATATTTTTGAAAAATATATTAGAAAATCCTCATCATAAATTGAAAGAAATACATGTTTTAGAAATTAATTAGGTAGGTTGATAACTTATGTTTGAATTTTAAATAGGACTTGTCTTTAGTGTGACTTTTTAGACGTGAAATCTTAATTTGTGTTATGTAAACTAGTTTTTTGAAGCACCCTGGAAAACCCCTAGATTTAATATAGAAAAGAAAATTATTTTTTTTCCAAAATATTATCAATCAAGATATATTTCAAAAATACCATGGTGAATCTTCTCTTTTATTTTACATTTATGTTAAAGTTAATAAAAAATAGTTTGGAAGGATATCCTAGTATTTAGAGTATATAAGTATAGTTGTTTATTTATATTTTAATTTATATCTATTATTTTTAAATAGTATACATTTTCAAAATATAAATAACTATGATGCAATTATACCATTTTTATTATATATCACAAATAATTATACAAATGACCAAGACAATTTCACAAATGATTTTTGGAAAGCACCATCATTTAAGGTACATTTAAGAATCAAAAGTTTTCATAACTGTATTTAATTAATATATATTTAATTAATAGCAATAAAATAAAATTACAAGAAACTATAAACATGTCCCAGATCAAGATGACTCTTCATAAAAACAACATGCAACCACTCATGCTGAGGTGACTTTGTGCATTAATGGCTTGGGAAGGGTGACAATCCCATTCAAGTTCTCGTGTTGAGTATATTCAATGTACAAGTGAAGGTGCCAATCACCTAACCCCTAAGAACTCTAATCATGCTCAAGATATGACATCTTGTCTTACTCTCCATGAAAACAATCATTCTTATATTAACTATGCTCTAAAAGTTGTGTATATCTTCCATATCTATTGGTGTCTCCAACACATAGTTCCATCACCCTTATCAACCTAAAAAATTGGTATTTGGATTCCTTGCTAGCCTCAATTAGAGGCATCTATTAGTCTCTCCAATACGTAGCTCCATCACCCTTGTCAGCCTTAAAAATTAGTATTTGGATTCCTTCCTAGTCTCACTTAGAGGTTGTGATCACCTCGATCTATTTCTCAACATTGCTAGTGTTTATCTTTGTTATGTTTTCTCTTGGGTTGCCTTTGCTAGTTATTCTTTTGGATCCTTGTGGACCTTCTCGGTCTCTATTTTCCACCTTTGCTACATTTGTTGGGCATCAGAGGCCAAGGAACATATAGAAATCCTCTCGCCAGTGCATCCATGGTTCATGCAAGAGCACATACTCAACATGGAAGACGTCGATGTGGTTGTGCCCAACCTCCCACAATGTGGCATGCTCTAAGCATGGAGTAATATGATGTGGACATGACAAATGTTGCTCTAAATTGCTACTTCTTAGCTCATAGACACACTCCATCAAATCATCTTACACAGTCATGGTACTCTCTGTCACTTTTTCCTGCGTACAATAGTCGCCATTGATTTCATGTGACATCAACCTATTCTTTGCTAATTTAATCGGTTGTTGACCTAACCTTTGCTTCCATATCAGAGATCCACTCATCATAAGTTTTATTAAGACAATGTTATGCTATCACTAAATTTCGATGCCTTCAGTTCCTTCTGTCTTAGCCCCTTTTCTCGTTTCCCTTCCATGGGACCATATGTTGTGATTGATGACTTTATTCTCCTCTTTACAACAGTATTGGTGCCTCCATATTATAGCTTGCATTAGAAATATTTTATGAGGTCTCGAGGTTTTGAGCTCCTTTTGCTTGGCCCTCTCTTGTTTTACACCATGGAACCAAGAGGTGTGACCAATGACTTAACGTTATGGTGATAAGGTGTCTAGATCCCACACGGGGTATCTTCCTATGTTGATTTGTCTCGCCCTTGGATCTTTTTATTTCTACATTCAGACGCCACCATACATCGAGGCTCCCTGTATAGGGACTTCCTTCATATTTGAATTTTGGAGGAGTTCAGAAATTCTAACCTCCTAAATAAGTCATAGCACTTAGGTGATAGGCCTTCTCTATGCCCATTGGTCCTTTAAAATCCATGATCAATTTCCAACAAAATATTGGATCCCCAAGGCTCATCCCCCAATCTTCCCAAACTCACAAATTTTGTCTCATAAATTATCAAATCCCTACCATGTCCATATTCTTTTTTCAAGAAAAAATTTCCAATTTTTACTGGGGAAGGTTTCTTCCCTCCAAAGAAACCCCACTATTTATCGAACACAAATTATACAATATTACCTTATTTGGTTACCCTTTTCTTTTAATTAAATATATTAATGAAAAATATCATCTAGAGTTATTCAAACACATGTTGACATATCTTTTCGATTAAAATAATAACAATAGTTTATTAGTGAAATTAAATAATATTACTCAAATTAATTTAACATATTTTTATTGAATTTTTTTTAATGTTGTGGTTCACAGACACCTTGGTAAAGGGTGGCAGTACATCCACGGAAAAATCTAGGTTGATCGACCCCAAAGGGAATCTAGCCCCATGGCCCACTAGCAAGGCCTGACCCCAAGGGCTTCGGGGAGATTGGACCCTGTGACCTCCTGGTGGTGAGGCACTAATTTTGACCAATTGAACTAACCCTTGAGGCTAACATATTTTTTTATGTTTATTTAGGAAGGGATGGGGAGGAAGAGTGGGAGGTGGAGGTGTTAGTACAAGAGGAGGAGGTGGACTTGCAGAGTAGGTGGAGGAGGAGAAGGGGTGGAGGCAACGGTGGAAGAGGTGGTGGTGGAGGAGGAGGTGGAGGTGGAGGTGGAGGTGGAAGAGGAGGAGGTGGAGGTGGAGGTTGAGGTGGAAGAGGAGGAGGAGGAGGAAGAGGAGGAGAGGTGGAGGTGGCAAAGGAGGTGGAGGCAGAGGTGATGATGGAGGTGGAGGAGGAGGGGGCAGAGGTGGAGGTGCAAAAGGAGGTGGCGATGGAGGAGGAGGTGGCAGTGGCAGTGGAGGAGGAGGTGGAAGTGGAGGAGGAGGTGGCGGTGGCGGTAGCAGTGGAGGCATAGGGGCAGGAGGTGGTCATGGTGGTTGAAGAGGAGGTGGAGGTGAGGTAGAAGACGAGGAAGAGGTGGTGGAAGAGGAGGGGGAGGAGGAGGAGGTGGAGGTGGAGATGCAGGAGGAGGAGGACGACAATGACGAGGAGGTGGTGGAGATGGGGGAGGAAGAGGAGGCGAAGGAGGAGGAGGGGGAAGAAGTAGACATGGAGAAGGAGGAGGTGGTGGAGGAGAAGGTGGGGTTGGTGCAGTATAAAGTGGTTGTGGAGGAGCAGGCAGAGCTGGAGGAGGAGGAGG
>APFE031197149.1:0-14709 GCA_000404065.3 Pinus taeda | reverse complement strand
TTAATATTAATATAGGTTTTATAATAATAAGTTATATATAGATTAAGCTTTATAATTATTAGGTTATATAAATATTAATGTTATATAGATATTAGGTTTACGATATTAATATTAATATATATATTAGGTTTTATAGATATTAATATTAATATAGATGTTAGGTTATTTAAAGATTATGTTTTATAGGTATTAATTAAATGTTATCAATTTATAAAAATTAATGTAAAAATTTTAGTTTAATTTTAGGTTTCATTATTAATCTTTCTGGCCGACCTATGCTGTTCCTTCAATATTCATTCGCTCTTGAGTATTTATCTCTTCCTTCTTGCTCTTCTTTTTTCATCTTTCTCTTAACCCTGATGATGGATCCCATTTGGGATTCGAAACGTTGGTGTAAAAATTCTCTTACTGTGGATTCTCCGATCAATTCGAAAAGTTTCTTGTTATTATATGGGATTAGTTGAAGAGACAAGAACAAGAACACATAATCATGAGCTTACCAGAGCCATATGATTGGATACTAAATACATTGTGGTGTTAGTGGTGTATTAAGTGTAAAAATGGTGGAGATATAAATGTCATCACTAATAGGGAGCAAGGTGATCAACACAATTGGCACTTTGTGGAATGGGATGAGATATGGACGCAAATTGACTAAAGGAAAAAGAAATGCAATAGGGCCTATTTTTGACAGAAGACTTTGAAAGAAGTATGTTGCACAAGATCAAATTTTGCATAATAGGGAAGATCTAAATCATTGGGATAACCAAGAGGGAGAAATAGGAGAGAGTGGTTCAAAGGAGAGAGAAGAGGAGTGCCTACACTAGGAGTGGAGTATCATGTCATGGAGAGGGCCCTCCCTAGAAGAAAAACGAGAGAGTTATGGTGATGAAGGAGATAGTAGGGCAGCATGCCATTAAAGTATCCAGGGAGATGAGACAAATGAGGAAGAGTATTATCTTAGTGTAGAATATCCACTACATCTCGTTATCCAAGCCTTGGCCAACCCCTAGATCGAATCCACAACCTCGAATGTGCATTCAAAATCATAGGTAAATTAATTTTTATTTATCATGTTTTCTCAGTCACTAGAGTTAGTTCATTTAATGAAGTTAGATAGTGGGAGTGAAAGTAACGAAGAAGAAGAAGAGATTATGGGAGAGGAATGTAGAGTACCATAAGGAAGAGCACCAGAAGTTACCCTACCTTCAATAGAGAATGTAAATTGTGAGTAGGAAAACACAAGACAAAAGACAATGGTTATTATTGATACTACATTAAGGTTTCTAGTTTTTCATGTAACTAAGATAGAGGATCTCGAGTAAGAAAATTCAAGATGAGTGAACAAATATTGCACAATTAAAGATAAGTTTTCAAGATTATGCACTAGTGTGATATATGACGTATAATGCTAAAATTCCCATGGGATAGCCGAGGAATCTCACAGATATTAAGAAAGCACCCCTTAAGGAGTTGTAGATGCTGAAATTCGAGTAACAATGCATAATGGATATTAAGGAGGTAAAGTAGAATGCTAATGAATTTGTCTAGGACTATGACCAAAACTTTAAGTTACTGATGGATAGATTAAAATTCCAAATTCTTGAAGCACATCACTAGGAATGGTTTATAGTAGTTTTTTTCCACATATACTGACACAACAGAAGATAACCTCCCATACCAAAACATTGTAAATAACAATTCTATTGGAAGCTACGTTTGTAGACAGGGAAAGAGGAACAGGTTTGGCAAAAGTGTATTCGCAACTAACTGCTTTAACGTTGTAGTTATAGGATTTGGTTAAGGGGAAAGGAGAAGCATGAGGAGGTGCGGTGCACAATATGTAGAAAATAAGGTCACCACTAGAATGTGTGCCCAATAATTATAGACTACATGGCTACAAAGTAGAAAATCCACTAACATGATGGAGAGGATTATGGTGTGAAATTTATCAAGATGGTGTTAATTTGAAAAAAATAAAATGATATTTGAATATGGATATTTTGAAGTAGCCACACCCATAGATCCTAAAGAAGGGGAATACTATGTTGAGCCTCTGAGAGGGTACCTCGACACATTAGACCTCGACAATATCTACATTGTAATGGATTGGTGTGATGACTACATCAATCTTACAACATATGGCACTCTGATTTGGCATAATACCAATTATTTGTCATTAGAATTCGATGAGGCATTAGTTAATCAACAGTAACACCTTCATGAGGCTTTCGCGTAGAGATGTACAAATGTAACCTATGTAGTGTGACATATTGACAAAGAGATTTGGGAACCTCCTAGGTTCAAGGAAATGAATCTAGTTTATTTTTTTGTTAAAGAGTTTGAGACATGGGTGCTATATCATATTAGGTTTCTAGTGCCATACAATGCCTTGAAAACCACTCCAACACACAAGGAACATACATAATCTTGCCAAAAATGCAAGCACTTGTTGCAAAATATGTTTGGATTGAATGCAAGAGATTGTGAGGAATGATATATTAGTAAGGAATCTCTGACCACTCACCTAGATAATTGCATTACACTCTAGAGACAACAGAGGATTTCAAATATTGAATGGGTGCATCATTTTGCACATACATTAGATGGTGTGACAATTAGTATATCTAGTTGGAGCTACATTGGGGTACAACATATTGGAAAAGAATGTTAGAAGACTTCCTATGAACATTCTCATTTTATTGCAATAACTTGTCAAAAAATGAAGCATTGTGCAACATAAAACAATATATTTGCATATGGACCAAGGAATGCATAAAAGAAGATATTGCTTTGCATGTTTCATTGGCATTATCAAACTACAAATAAATTATAGGAGTGTTATTCTGTGATAGAAGAATTTGATGATGATGAGGATTCCAGGGATATACACATTATAGAGTCTAAGGGAGAAGACAAGGTAGTTGGACCATAGTAGGACTACACTACATTGGATTATACTAATCCAATTAGGACACACAAGGTGAACATTGGTGATGAGCCTCGGTATTGCAACAAGAATGCTGCAACTCCAAGGCTACCAACTTTAATTATCAACTCAGGGTTCGTACAAACTTAAGAGGTATCAGCACTATATGTGCAGCATACAATGTATCCTTCCTTTGATGTCATGATGTAATGGAGTGCATGTACTAAAATCAAATCCTAAACTAATTGTAGAAAATGAAATGCTCAAAATGGAAACCTTAACCTATTGCAAGAAAGAAAGTATAAGGAAAGAAACCTATTCTAATTGCATAAAGTAAAGATCATGAACTAAATGTAAACCGTTACATTTCAAAGTGTTTAGATCCATTAATAGAGTTATTTGGATGTGGCAATCAAGAAAATCATCATTGTATTATCCAATTCATAAATTTGTCCGTTAACCCAAATCGATGAAATGTTTTGCATGGGTGAAGAGGCAAGTTCTAAGTGGTCTTTTGTCTTACCTAATTATTTATTTAGAGCCTAGGGGTATTTATTCAATCCTAAGGGAAAATAAAAACTCTTCTTGAGTGAATCTAGGAAAGTATATGCATGTTGGAAGGCTACTACAAGGTTTCCTATTGTACTACTTTAGGAAACATCAAATTTTCTATGGGGAGTTATAATTCATCAAGTGACCAACCAAATAAAATCCAAATTGGATGGGATTTTTTTTTTGATTAGGATGTCTTAGGTATCCATTCCAAGTGGAATCACTCAAACAGACCTCTATTAACCCATGCTAAAAAAATGGCAAAAAATTATTAGTCTAAAATCTAGAAATTCAAGAACTAGTGACCTAGTAAATCTATCAAATGCCTAACCTGATCAAGTGAAAATGAAATTGGGTAATTTTTTTTATTAACTATATATTTTTGGTGATCTAATTCAAGTGGAACCAACTCGATTGAAGCTCATTATGATGCTCTAAAAAATAGCATAAATGTATTTTTATTTGCCACAAAGGAGTTCCAGAAATCTAGATTTGGGAATAAGCAAACTAATCCAAGTAGCTCAATGATTACTATGAAATTCAAATCTGTTGCAAGGATGAAATGATTCTTTTGATCCTGCAAAATAACTTACTTCAACCATTTAACCCAATTTTACAACAGGAAATCATTAATACTAAATGCAAAAATAGAAAACAATAACAAGAAACGCATGTCAATAAAAAGTGAAAAGAACAAAAGTAAATGATACAAAAGGGCTCTAAAGCTCCTGGGATGGAAAAGCCCAAGGAAATTTAGATTCCTGTGAAGGAGACCAAGATTTAGAAGCTGAACATAAAACCAATCTTCATTATTTCCATCAATATGATTACTTTCGTGCAAGAAATGACAATGGAGCAGCAAAAATATTGGTTCTCTCCACAAGAATATTAATAAAAAATCCACCCCTAGAGGCAAATTCGACTTGGTACTTATAAAAAATGATTATGAATCATCCCCCATGAAAGAAGGAAGCTTTCCCCACCAAAATCCTTTGATTAGTGGATCTAGTTCCCAGTACTAGGAATCTGTATTAAATGGCGGGGAACACATTCCTAGGTTTTCTCAATCATTGGAGCTCCACAATCTATGTCATAATTCCATAATATCATGTTGGTTTATTATTTAATATTGGCCCCCCCTGTAGTAGGGAGAAAGTCCCTAAATTATATCCTCCTCCAAATCTCCATAATTTTCCCCATATTCTCACAATATTCCACAAAAATAAATAATATTAGGCACATATATGCAATTATCCATAAACCTTCCTAATGAACTTATTAAAGTTAAAAATACATTATCTAATGCAAAAAGAGAGATTTAATGTGCCGAGGGATGGTCAGATGGGCCTTAAGTTATGTTTAATTTAGAGGCATGGGCCTTAATTTATGTCTAATTTGGAGGCCCATCATACCCCCTTGTTGAAAGTGTTGCTCATCCTTTGAGAAACTTAGTGACTTCATTGTGCCTCATTCATGGCCCTGGTGGTCTCTCTCTTATGCATTCCTTAGTCCTTTCACTTAAGAATCTTGGATGTAAGTTATGCAAGGATAAACAAAAAAATGTTGTTGTTCTTATTCTGATTGTTTAACAATATTTAAAGCAAAAAACATAAGTTTCCTCTTTGTAAGTGAACTATGTTGGCTTGTAGATCCATTTCATTCATATCCTTTCCCTTGAAACCTTCATTCCATTTTCAATCATTTTTCCAAAACTGTTTATGCATAGAAAAATTCAGAAAGTTTCTTGAGACCATTAGTTCGTCTTCTTCCCCTTATTCAAGATGACTGTTTGAATATTTTTCAGTTTGGAAAGGTCTTCCACGTCCTTTTCCAACCCTCTACTACTTTTTTCCATTGGCATTTGGACACCTCTAAAACCTATAAAATGCCTTTAGATGAGAACTAGGAAATCCTGTAGTAATTCTGATGTTTCTTGTAGCGGTACTATAGGAAACCATGTAGTGGTTCCTGTAGTACTAAAGGAAACCCTGTTTAAACATGTTTTGAGCAAAAATGATAGTTTGAGCCTACGGTAGGACCTCAACTTGACTTCCATGCCTTTCTCCCATTTCTATAACATCTTCAAGCCTTGGACAAAAGTTAGAAAGAGATCAAAGACCACTTGGAAAACTTCTTTTTATCACTGCAATTTGAGTTCTATTTTGATGGTGAATGTATTTTTGTGTTTTGTTGCCTTCTTCTTCTCTTTTTTGGCCTATATGATTGCCTAATTTCCTTGGAGTTCTCCATTTTGATTAGGTCTTCCTTAGGCACTGCCATTTTCATTTTTAGCACAATTTGTTCCTTTCTTCCTTCTTGTAGAAGCATTCTTCCTTCCTATATCAGTCATTCCTCCTCTTTCAGTATCTTCTAACTATATGGAAGTGATGAGAAATGATGTAGAGGGTTTGGAGGATGATCGTAGTGCTCAGAGGGAGTAGTGTAGGTTTGTGAAAATGGAGACTATTCTCTGTTTATTTTTTTCAAGAAAATTTTAGGGTGAGATAGAGTGTAGGGTTTATTCTTGAAAAATATTAATTTTTTCTTATGAAATGGGATGGATGAATGATGGATAGATAGTGGATATGAAGTGGATGGAGGTCTTGGAGTGTTGTGGTGACTTGGCCTTTGCAGAAATTTATTCTTTTAACTATTGTCCCTATTCCTCGAAATCATCACCCTTCCTAATTTGACTTTTCCACATTACATGAGTGAAGGAGTGAGTTGCAATTAACTAGTTGGAGGTAGTTGATGCTGCTCACCCATCCTTAGCTTATAAAACCTCATCTCTCTTGAATTGACAACAAATTTCTAAATATAATATGCTCAAGAGAAGAGGTCAATAATATTGCATACCTGTACCTACCTGATGGTTGCTGGAGAGACATGCATGCTATTGTTGAGTTTATGATTGATCCATGGTCCTCTAGAGGTGATAATTTCCTTTGTTTTCTTCTGTACAGGTCTTCATAGCTTGGTGATTCTAAACCTTTATCTTCTAATTACCATGAGCAGGTTATCCTAGTCAAATCTAGCCTTCTTGGAGAGATGGGATTATACATGGGTGATGTTCACCTTCCTGATACCTTATTATACCATTAGACACCTTTCCCACACTTAATTCTACCTTTCCTACCATCTACTAAGCTTTTGGCCTATTTCCTATAGTAAAATACGACATCCTATAGTAGAACTAGGACATCCTATAGTAGTACTTAGTAAACAACGTATTTGCCTTGTTTTGTCCATATCTCCCAAATGGTAGGATGGATTAGCTTGGAATTTTCTGAGCGTGTTGCTATCATCCTTATGCACCTCCCCATAAAACAAATTGGCCAATGGATGAACGAATCTCAAGAAAAATAAAAAATAGCTGAAGTTGATGAAGGTCAATTTCTTGGAAATCGTGCACTGCAATTTTTAGAAATTGCTTGGGCATGTTACCATCATCCATATGCATCTCCCCTTGAAACATATTTTTAAATGGATGCGTAAATGCCAAGAAAATTAAAAAATGGATGTAGGTGATGGAGGTTGATTTCTCAAAAACGATGCACTGGAATTTTTTGAAATCGCTTGAGCATGTTATCGTCATCCATATGCATCTCCACCTGAAACAATTTAGCAAATGGATGCATGGTTTTCAACCTATCACAAAAATAAATTTCTGCTCTATGTATTTTTGTTTCTTGTAGTAAAACAACACATTCTTGTAGTATTTCAGGACAACAAGGAAAATGAGTGGTAAAAGATTAGGAATGATGAGTGGATGGTGGAACTAGATGAGGGTGATGGAATTGCATGGCCTTAGTCCTTTTGGAGCGTCTGAGGAAAGCAGGAGAAAGTCCAAGTTTGACTTCCTTTAACTAGAATTTTGACCAATTTTTCTTTTCTTTGGTGCCAAATTGTTTTTGTTGCTTGCAGATGTTGGAGAGGACATATATTCATCAAAGGGATTATTGGTGCGAACATTTTTTCTTTTTTATTTTTTTCTTCTAGGCCTACTAGATGCCTCAATGAGGTTTTCAACTCGTAGGTCTGCCTACGTGCCTCAAAGGAGGTTTTCAGTTGAGATTTTTATTTTTTCTCTTATTTTTCATTTTTTTTATTTCTTTTCCTATCCTACTCTACATGGAAAAACAAAATCGTTTTCAAGTGTAGGAATACTTCCAATGAAGCCAAGTGCACATCAAGATGACAGATAAACTGATGTGTAGGCTTGAAATGTATTCTTTGACATGTGCTTGGATGTAAGACACTGAACACTTTGACTTTGATGATATCAAGTGCAATTGAAGAAGAGAGTATTGTTGCAACTTAGTGACTGTCTAGAACCATATTTCAATATAGTTGTGATGCCCCTATTCCACTTATTGATTTGGATCATCTTGGGCATCTTCTTCTTCCATGAAATTCAAATGTTCCTCTTTTAGTTGATTGTTCTTTTGAACACATGGAGGATTTGATCGTAACCATGAGGGAGCTTTCTCAATCTCTAATTTTGATGTATTCTCTTCATCAAATGTAACCCATGATGCTTCAGTATTCTCATTTTAATCTTCTTCCTCTGGATGTGGTCCTTCAATGATATCAAGAGAATCTCTTTTTTGAAAAACTCTTCCTTAGCTATGGTTAATACCATTTAGATTAAGAGGATATGTTTGGAAGTGTTGTACCTCAACATTGTAAGTGGGCTGAGCTACTTCAATGTGTGGGTTTGGAAATGGTGGTACAGGTAGTTGAGTGGGAGTGGATATTTGAGATGGATGTGGTTGGGGTTATGGTTTTGGTGGAGGTGAATGGTAGGGATAAAATGGAGTTGGGTATGGAGGATATTGAGGAAAATATTGAGGATATTATGGATGGCTCCCATAAGTTCCTTGCTGACCTTGTTGCCAATATTGGTTTTGGGGATGAGATGGTCAAGGTGGCCAAAGAAAGGGTGTGTTCCAATTACTTTGAGATGGATTTGCATAAGCTTCAAATTGTGAATTAGGTTCTTGAATCATATCAGGTTGAATAGGATGCCATGGTCCTCTTGGAGCTACATAACATAGCTGCATTGGCAATTGACTTGCTCCATTTTCCTCTTGGTAAACTTCCTTCAACCTTGGTAACGAGGAGAAATATTTAACATCTTGTGATTCTTCATGGACAACACAAATATTAACATCTTATTTTTCTTCATCTTGAATTCTTAACATTTTTACTTTTTTGGTTAGATTGCTAAGAATTTATATTTTAAATTCATCAAACAAATTTCCAAGTTTAGCTTGACTTATCAATCTTGATGTTGATTTACTTACTCTTGACCTTCCTCTTGATATGTGTTTGTATGTTTCACAATTTTCTTCAAATTATAATTGGTATATATCACCTCTACTCATGAGATCAACGATATTGATCCATTCATCCCTAATTGTTCAAAGTAAGAGGGTTTTTAGTGTGTCAAATCCTAAATGATGTAGTTTCTCCCTTTTAACATTATACATGAACCTCTATATTAGATCCTCAAGGCTCTAATATATTATTTGATTCATTCTAAATATTTCTTCCTTAAGATCATGTTCTTTATATTTTTTGTAGAAATATCCTCTGCATATCATTCCCTAATCTTATTGAATTAGTCCCTAATCTCATGAACCATTTAAGAGCTCTATCCTTCAATGTTGTAGGAAACAATCTCAATTTTTGATTTTTTAATAAGTAAACATAAGATCTAAAAGCAATTTCAAATTCAAAGAGAAAGGTTTATGGATCCTCTAACCTTAGACCATGAAAGTTTGGAAGAAAATGTGGAGGGATGTTCTTCATATGTATGCTGACATTAGTATCTTGAATGAGGAATCCAAGAAGATCTTCTTCATTGTCACCATATCCATCCATTTATTCTACCTTCTCCATCACCTCTTCTCCTTCTACCTACAAAAATTAATGTTGATGTGGCTCTTACTGCACCACATGATCAAATGGGGGGTTTGGTGTTGGATAGTTTCTATTTTGTTTTTATGATTGAATGAAAATACTAATGCAATGAAATTTTATGTTTTTAAAATGAAATATTCCTAATGCATTTTTTTCTATTTTTGCAGAAAGTAAAAGAAATGAATCAACTAGGGAAGAAAACAATGCATACTTTGACACCTCCCTGACAATGACGCCAAAACGTGATGAGCCTCAGTATTGCAACATGAATGTTGCAACTCCCAAGGATACCAAATTTAATTATCAACATGGGGTTCATACAAAACTTAAGAGGTATCGACACTATATGTACATCATACAATGTGTCCTTCCTTTGATGTCATGATGTAATGCAGTGCACGTACTGAAATCAAATCCTAAACTAATTGCAAAAAATGAAATGCTCAAAATAGAAACCTTAACTTATTGCAAGAAAGAAAGTACAAGGAAATAAACCTATTCTAACTGCATAAAGTAAATATCATGAACTAAATGTGAACCATTAAATTTCAAAGATTTTATATCCATTAATAGATTTCAATGGATGTGGCAATCAAGAAAAGCATCATTGTATTATCCAATTCATAAATTTTTCCATTAACCCAAATCCATGAAATGTTTTGCATGGGTAAAGCGGTAAGTCCTAGGTGGTCTTTAGTCTTCCCTAATCATTGACTTAGAGCCTAGGGGTGTTGATTCAACCCTAAAGGACAATAACCAGGCTTCTTGAGTGAATCTAGGCAAGTATATGCATGTTGGAAGGCTACTACAGGGTTTCCTATAGTACTACTACAGGAAACAACATATTTTCTATAGGGAGTTATAATTCATTGAATGACCAACAAAATCAAATCCAAATTGGAGGGGACAAATTTTTTTATTAACTATGATGTCTTATGTCTCCATTCCAAGTGGAATCACTCAAAAAGACCTATGCTAACCCATGCTAAAAAAATGGCAAAAAATTACTAGTCTAAAATCTAGAAATTTGAGAACTAGTGAGCTATTATATCTATCAAATGCATAACCTAATCAAGTGAAAATGCAATGTGGTAATTTTTTTTGTTAATTAGAATGGTTTTTTGATCTAATGCAATTGGAACCAACTTGATTGAAGCTCTTTAGAATCCTTTAAACAATAGCATAAATTTATTATTATTTGCTGCAAAGGAGTTCCAAAAATCTGGATTTGGGAATAAGCAAACTAATCCAAGTAACTCAATGATTACTATGATCTTCCAAAGTTTTTACATGGATGAAATGATTCTTGTCATCCTAAAAAAGAACATAATTCAACAATTTAACCCAATGTTGGCTTGTGGTGTCTTGATCCAGGTTCAATGTTAGTTAGGCAAACAAATCCCTACATTACTTGCCCTTTCGGCATCAGCCCGCAGAGTGCGGACTGAAGTCTCACCTGAAGTAGTATGTGGGGATGCTGGAACCAAGTTTCCACACCCTTGAGATGGTTTTTATGTTAGTTTATTTTAGTTATACTTGCCTGCACATAGGTTTATTAGCCCTCTGTTCCACCCTTCAGTACCTTTGCGAAAGGATACAATCGGCTTTCACGCAACCCTAACTAGGGGCTGATATACTTTCGTGCTACTAGGGAAGTGAACTGTGATATTTCCCAAACCAAGCTAAGTGTCTTACCTATCTTATTAACATATCTTAGTTAGCTTAGCGTAATGGATGTTCTTACTTTCATTCACTTAACTAATATATTTACATACATTCGTGCATCATATAAGGATTATAAGTAAAATTCGTACCCAATATAACAGATGCATAAACAAGAAATAAAGACACAGAAATTGTAGAATACTTCTCTTTATTGATAATTATGAATAATTACAGACTCAACCCACCCTGCGCACTCAGCTAGAGGGGTTCATGCACTCAACTGCGGACTTCTAGGCCTCTATGCACTTAGCTACAAAGCCTCTACCTACACTATGACCCAAAACTTAGACTTCCACTTCAGAGATATCTCTCATACATGTTCGATCTTCATTACTTTTTCTCTAATTACTTAGAGCTTATCTCTATTTATACAATCCATGGTCCGTGGACCATGGATAGATCTTTTACAATTGACATTACATTTCCAAGATAAGGGCGGACAACCCTATGTCTCTTTAACAACTACGCGCTCCGTGACCACAAAATGCGGAGTCTTTACATTTGGATTACAAAATTGGACCAATCTATGGGCTTTAAGCCCCAAAACTGCTCTTGGGGGATCCCGCACCCAATAGGAACCCAACACAAACATGATGAATCGCCCTAGAGTCACTCTGTAGGTGCAGAGATCTTAGCATGAAGACCTCCCAGCTCTGTTTGGATCATCGCAACTTCGGCAGTGCACTGAGCAGCCACTTGCTGGAATTCTTCCACCCCCTTCTTGGTGACTATTGTTGAGCTGCTGCCTTGAATCGTTTGCTCAGTTGCCTATAGTTTCATGAGCTTTCCTTCAATGGAAGCTGTGATTGTGTAAGTCTCATCTATCCATGGTTGTAGGCACGTTTTTAAGACTGCTTCTTGATGCTGAGTGGCATCCACCTGTTCCTTGACTGCCTTTGCCTACTACATTAGTGCAAGCCTCTATGTAAGGGAAATTATCTGCAGATCCATTTTACCTCGTCATACCTCTATTGTAGCTCACACGCCTCTGTCTCTGGGCACTCTACATTCAGGTCCTCCTACAGGGTGGTTAGGACCTCAAATGACTATTTGAAAAGCTGCATGCAGTTTTCCACTGCCCTGTCAACTGCCGTTATTGTTGTTGTAACAGCAGTGGTACATTGTTCCCTGAATTCTGGTAGAGTTGAAGGTTTCACCTTCAACTGCTATTCTATGATCTATAGGTTCAACTCTAGTTGAACCTTGACCATCTCTTCTTGAGTGTTGCACACCCTTGTGGCTAACTTGCAAACGCACACCTCCATCGGTTCTTCTGCCTGAATGTCCAACTGTAGGACCATCTGGCAGGCTTCCTCCACTCTTTGCATTATTTGCTTGTTCTGCTCCATTGCCTCATTGTGCTATAGGCCCAATTGCTTGATGTTTATGTGCTACTTGCTCATCACCTATAGAGCGCGACTCTTCCTGGACAACCACTTGCAATTTATAGGGTCTTTTGAATTTCAATTCGACTGTTTCCCCCACATTCAACCAATTAATGCTAGATTGACAATAGATTTTAAAGAATCTAGCCCATAAATATCGCCTTAAATGCCTGTCGCCTGCTCCGTTTGGCCTCAAACTGACCATCAAATTGTGAATAGTGACTTTAACGGTCACTTTTCGGCAGACCTACGTGCTAGTGCAATTGTCTTTGCGTTGTTACAGACCCTGTGACACTTCGTTGATTCACACAGTCCTAAAATCGTGTAGATACCCAACTGGAGCAGTGTATTTTATAGTCCCATGCCTCCTTCTAGTTGCCTGGAGTGTTAAGACTATGCTTCTATCAGCTATTTAGATGGCTGAGCCACCTGTGCATGGCTTCAAATGGCTGCCATTCACTTTTCCTGGGAAGGGATCTCCATTCAACTTAACCAACCGGACCTCACCACCATCAGTAATATCCTTAATAACATATGGACCTAGCCAATGCATTATGAGTTTCCCTGGAAATTTATCAAACTTACGATCATACAACAACACCAAGTAATTCACCTTAAAGTTGAGCAACTTAATATGACGGTCATGCCAAGCTTTTTTACGCTGCTTTTGGACCTGTTGATGAAATCCAACCAAAAATATATATTCTTCCAGCTCATCCAACTGCGCGAGCCTCTCTTCTACGGCTCCACGATTTTTCATATTTGTGAGTGCTGCTATGCGCAGACTAGGTATGATGTATTCCATAGGCATCACCGCTTCAACCCTGTATACTAGTCTAAAGGGTGTCCGTCCCGTTAACTTCTTACATGTTGTTCAATAAGCCCACAATACTGCAGCTATGCGTAGGTCCCAATCAGTTCGTTGATCATTGCATACCTTGGTCAGCACGTTTTCAAGAACTATGTTGAACACTTCCACTATCCCATTAGCCTGTGGGTAATAAGGTGTGCTCTTTTGGTGATACACCTGAAATTCCTCCATTAGTGTGCTAATCATCTCATTTAGAAAGTGCATACCACAATCGTTCATCAAGATGTTTGGACATCAAAATTGCGTCAGTACATTCTCAAATAGAAACTTCATGGTAGTTGCACCTATGCAATCCTTCACCGGTTGCAGTTTTGCCCAACGAGTCAAGTACTCTGTCACAGTGATAATGTACCTTGCGCTTGTCTTTCCTTGGGGTTGAATAGGTCCTACAAAATCTATTTCCCACTTTTTGAAGGGTTGCAATGTTATTTGTAGATTCAAAGTCATTTCATCCCTCTGCGATGGCCTGCCTATCCGCTGACATACATCACACACCTTACAATATACTTTTGAATCCTGATGAAGGGTTGGCCACCACAACCCGACACGTAGAATCTTTTGCATGGTTGCTCTTCCTACATAATGTCCTCCTGTAGCAACCCCATGAGCGTCCACAACGATGCTACTTCGTTCAAACTCAGGTACATACCTTCATAGTATTTCATCATTCCCCATCTTGGATAGATGCCCAGCAATGACAGAGAAGTTTGCCACATGCACCACTAATTCCTTCTTTTACTGGACAGAGTATCCTTCCAGTGCAATTCCATTTGTTAGAAAGTGCATTATATCCTTGAAATATCCATCCATGACGCTTACAGTAAAGAGTTGCACGTCAGGTAATCCTTCCTCCAAACTAGTAGGTTCCTCCCCTATATGTGCAACAGGTGGTCAGGTCTCGGTTCAATCGTTCATGCTTTAAAACAACTTCAAAATCATATTCTTGGAACAATAAAAGCCATCTACAAATTCCCTCCGCCCCCCCCCCAAACATAGGCTTATTGACTAGGCACTTCTGCACATAGTGGTCTGTATACATCTTAAAGTGGCCTCCTAGTAAGTAGTATCAGTACTTCTAGAGCACATACACCATAGCTAGCCCTTCACGATCAGTGGCGGAATAGTTCTTCTTTGCTTTGGCCAACTGTGCACATGGATCATTCTGCCCATCATACTTGTCTGTCAGTTGCATCTTAGGTTTCCCAAATAGTTCTCTCATCATCCTCCTACATTCGCGCCAAACGTCAAAGCTTTGATTTTGTGTACCCCACCATCTTGCAGTCGTAGCGCGTAGTACCCAGTCCAAGGCCTGGAAGCATTTC
>APFE031197147.1:0-19089 GCA_000404065.3 Pinus taeda | reverse complement strand
TGGAGGAGGTGGAGGTGAAGTTGTAGGTGGTGGTGAATAAGGAGGTAGAGGAGGAGGATGAGGAGGAGGGAGATGCGGAGTGAAGGTGGAGGAGGAGGAGGAGGAGGAGCAGGTGGAGGTGGAGGAGTGGTGGATGAGGAGGTGTAGGAGGAGGAGCATGAGGAGGAGGAGGAGCAGGAGGAGGAGGTGGATGCAAAGGTGGTGTAGGAAGCGGAGGTAGAGGAGGTGAAGGAGGATGTAGAATTAGAGGTGGTGGAGGTGGTAGAGGCGGAGATGGTGGAGGAGGTCGATGGGGAGGTGGGGCAGCAGGAGGTGGTGAAGGAGGAGGAAGAGGTGGTAGTGGTGGAGGAAGGGGAGGAGGAACATGTTGTGGTTGAAGAGCTGGTGGTGGAGGTGGAGTTGGAGGAGGTGGCGGAAGATGAGGAGGAGGAGGAGAAGGTAGTGGGGGAGGTGGAGGTGGAGGAGATGAGGGATGTATGTGGAGGAGGAGGATCAGGAGGTGGAGGTAAATGATTAGATGGTGGAGGTGGAGGTGGAGGTGGAGATATGCAAGTTAATTTAAGATTCATGTCTTAAATTCAAATATTAAATTGTCACTCTCTTCACAAAAATAATATACTACTATTAAATGATAAGTAATTCATTTAGGAATATTTCCTCTATTCAAAAATATAGTCATTCAAGTACAACAAATTTCTTTTACATTTAGATCTGATATATTGGACAAGAATTTGAAGCATTTATGAAGATAAAAAATTTGTGTTCATTTTGATTAAAACTTTTGTTAGTCCCTTAAACACTTATAGCTCTAGTTTTGTTGTTCAATGAACCATTTTTTTGGGAATGACTGGTTTCATCTTAGAATTATCATTGATTTCAGAAGTGTTGGTTAAAATTAATGTTTTTTCTTGAATAATAAGCCTTATGTTCTTGTTTTCTTCTCTTTACATGAGAAACATAGAATATTAGAAATCATATACGGATTTTTGTATTCCTAGTGTATTCCAATTTTTTTGTGTAACTATTCCTTTAATTAAATTATAATTTTGAGGGAAAGGCTAAAGGAGAAACACATATAATTAGTCAAGGAGGAGAGACTACTTAGTGTATTATCATTTTTGAAGTTGAAATCCTTTGATGGTACTTATTTTGTAACATGTTATGCTAAGTAATGAACATTTTTCTTTGTGGACTATAATTTTGAACTCAAAATTATGGCTTTATAATGAGTTTGTGTTAATTATTTTTTTATTATCATATAAGATATTAAATGTCATTACATGTTTTGTCTTTTAGTCAATCTGATTGCGCATTTTGTTTAATTTCAAAAAATTGTGTATTGATCAACAATTATTAGAGTTTTGATTGAAGAAGGAAACATAATAGTTATTATAATAGTTACACACAAAGGAGTTGAAAAAACTTATAGTTGGTGATCAACCACCAAATCCTAATGATGTTGGTTTATTTGAAGCGAAGTAATTGGAAAATTATTTTTCTATTAGAGAATCAATGCATAATAAGGAAAAATAACTTGATGTAAAGATTAAATGAGGGATTCACTAATATTGTACAAGATTCTATAATTAAGTGAATGATTCACTAATATTTTACAACATTTTACAATTCATTGAAGGACACACCAATATTTTACAATATTTTATATTTTAGTAAATATTCCAAAAAAATTGATATATACTTGTTGTAGTGTAGTAGACAATGACCATTGGTTACTAGTAGAAAGCAAAACAATAAATCACATGAAGATAAAGAACATAGGAATAGAAGAAGTGAAATAATGTAGCAGAGGGGCAACAAAGTGCTACCTTATATTATATTTTCTTGAGAAGACAATCACAAAATGTACAAGGATGCATATATATATATATATAGAGAGAGAGAGAGAGATAGAGAGAGAGAGAGAGAGAGAGAGTCAAAAAAACTTTATCCTATCTAACTTAGAATCTTGACTCAACTAGAGAGTTGATCAACTTTATAATATCAATTGTAGAATTGTTTGGAATGGTGAACTAAGTCGACCGGCCCCTCCAACATCTCCCCTACTCTTAATTCATTCCTTGTGACAAATGACAGGAAGATTTGGAGTCTTACAAAATTTGTACAAAATTTGATACACCATATATTAAAAAATATAAATCCTGCTAATGATATAAAAGTTCATCCAGAGGGGTGGTTGGCTAATTAGAAGATGTAGTTTTGTGGTCAACTAGAACTTCTTGAATTACATCTGCAAGATTTAAAATGAGAATTCCTCTTCTTTTCCCTTCCTTGGCTAACTGATTAGAACATTCAATTTCAAGTTCCTTAGTGTGATGTTGTTATTCAGAAGCGAGACCAAATCCTAAAAGCTTGGCTCAAATAGATTGAATTTATGTCGTGGGGAAGATGATCGAGACGATTGTGATATTGCAGGTGCTAGTGTTGAATTCAAAGGGAATGTTGTTTGATAAGTATTTGGTGCAAGAATTTGAATATCTTAATCGAATATAGACCTTTTCCATGAAAATATACTTTCATGGGCATCAAATGCTTTTAAATATTTCAAATATTGTACTTTGTCGGCTAGTGATATGTGTCGCGACAATTCTTGATCAACTAGTATTTGATGTTCTAATAGTTGCACCTTATTAATAATTGCATGAAAATAATCAATATAGTTGGACTTTATTAACAATTCCATGAAAATAATCAATAACATTCAAAGATTCTACTTTTACTCTGTTCCCTTCTCTAAAACACTGTCTCTACTCCTATTGTAGTTAGGATTAATATTTTTCTCCTATAAAACGTAATTCTCATGGGCAGACATTGTTCGAGGTTGACTTACTTGTTGGGAGTACAATTCTCAAATTAGAAATTATTGAGTTTATGTTTGATTGCATGTGGGTGATAAATATATTAGGAAAATACTAAAAACATTGGGCTCTGTGATATAATGTTTTTTTTTAACTCTTCCTTTTCTCTGGAAAATTCTTGGTCAGCCTTTTGAATTATAGTGGATGTTTTTTCATTCCCTTGAACTATCACTTTATCTTGCAATTTATTTACATGAGGAGTTATTTTCTTACTGTGGTCGACCAATTGTTGTACAAACTATTGGATTCCAATAAGTGGATCATCAATTCTTCCTAGAAATTTATAATTCTTTAAAATACATTTTTGTAACTTTTCTAAGTGTTTATTAAAAGCATTTAATAAAGTGTTATAACCCTAAACCCTAAACCCTAAGAATTTTATAACATTTTAATAAGATTTTGTAACTTTTACTTATGTTTTTAATAAGATAATTTACTAAAGTGTTATAAACCCCAAACCCTAAAATCTAAACACTAAACCCTAAAAACCAAACCCCAAACCCTAAACCCTTAAATCTAAGCAATTTTATGATCTATTAAAAATAATTTTGTAACTTTTATTTAAGTGTTTATTAAAAGAATTTAATAACATGTTATAAAACCTAAGCCCTAAACCCCAAACCCTAAACTATGAACCCTAATCATTAATTAACATTTTTAAAAGTCTTTTGTAACATTTTTTAAGCGTTTTTTAAAATCACTTAATAATGTTTTATAAACCCTAAACCCTAAACCCTATAAACTAAACCCTAAACCCTAAGCATTTTATAACATTTTTAAAAGCATTTTGTAACATTTATCTAATTTTTTATTAAAAAATTTACTAAATTGTTATAAACCTTAAACCATACACCCTAAAACCTAAACCCCAAAACCTAGACCCTAAACCCTAAGCCCCAACCCCTAAAACCTAAACCATAAACCCTAAGAATTTTATAATAGTTTAAGAAGAATTTTGTAACTTTTATTTAAGTGTTTGTTAAAAGGAATTAATAAAGTGTTCTAAACCTTAAACCATAAAACCAAAATCCTAAACCCTAAACCGTAAACCCTAATCATTTTATAACATTTTAAAAAGTATTTTGACACTTTTAGTTGGGTGTTTATTAAAATATTTTACTAAATTCTTATAAACCCTAAACCCTAAATCATAAACCCTAAACCCTAAACCCTAAGCCTTAAACCTTAAACCCTAAACCCCAAACCATGATCATTAAACCATAAACACTAAGCATTTTATAACACTTTAAAAAGTGATTTGTAGTTTTTATTTAAGGGAGGAGGAACAAGAGGAACGATATGATAATGCTTCCGAGCACCACACCTCGAAAAGGCAATGGATAGAGTTGCAAGGGGAATTCCGCAAGATCAAACCGCCACATTTTGATGGAGAATTGGAGAAAGCCACTGAGGCATGGTTGATTAATATGAATAAATATTTCTAGCTATACGAGCATGACCACAACCTCAAAGCATGGTTGGCCATTTTATAATTGCAGGGAAAAGCCACCCTGTGGTTGGCAGAAGTTAAAATTGTGAAAGAAGTGAGCAGAATATTACCTAGGAAAAATTTCAAAGGTACTTTAAAGAAAGATACTTGATTGAGCATTTCTATAACGAGAAGGCTAAGGAATTCCAGACTTGCGATTGGGATGGCAAACCATGGATGAATTTATTACTCGCTTTACTTCCTTACTGCGTTATGTGTCTTATATTCGAGAGGAAAAGGAAAAAGTACAGAGGCTTGTCAGTAGTACCCTTGAGCATGAGGGAAATAATCGAGTTTGACAATCCAAAGACCGTGGATGAAGTAATACGTAAAGCCAGGATTTGTTACCAGCAAAGTAAACAAAAGGGAGAAATTTCAGGTACTAAATGGAATGATAAGAGAAGCAACAAAATGACTGTAAACAATAAAGGGAATTGTGGTAGTAGTAACAAGAGTTTCGCCAACGGATAGAATAGCAGAAATTTACAGAAGAATTCACTTAGATCAAAGCCTCCTAATGAGTCCAAAATCAGCGAAAAACCGAGAAACATGGATACTGAAGAGAGAGCAAGACCTCTTGTGCAATGTTGGGGTTGCGGTGGGCTTCACTACATTAAAAATTGCCCACAACGAAAAGAGACCGAACAGGTTTCCCAAATCCACAAAGCATCTATAGTCGGTGATGTAGGATGCAACCTACCAAGAATTAATGCGGCCCTGGAAGATCGTCAGGCGGAGTACCAACCGACCATGGTGGAATTCAAAGGTAAAATTTCAAACCTTACTGTAGTTGTTTTAATTGACCCTGGAGCCACATTAAGTTATATTAGTCCTAGAGTTGTGGAGCATTGTAAATTTCAACCTGTTAAATTTAAAAACCCATGGTTAGTACAGTTGGCTACAGGGGCAAAAAGATGAGTAATTTCTAAGGTCAATAACTACCCCATAAATAGAGCAGGACATTCGATGAAGGGAGATTTAAATATGCTTCCTCTTGGCTCATAAGACATATTAATTGTATGGACTAGTTGGAAAACTACTAGTCCATAGTCAACTGTAAAATCAAGACTATATATTATAAGGATGAGCTTGGAGCAAGGCAGGAGATGCAGGGGATTAAGCAACCAGTGCAGATTCGACCAATAATCACCTCTCAGCTACCAAAATGCATTGCGAAAGGGTGTCAGATTTATGCCATTTAGGTGGGTTATGCTGATTCGAAAAATAAAATAGCCCTGTTGGAAAACATCCTAGTAATTCAAGAATTTTCTTATGTATTCCTGGAGGAGATTCTCAGGCTACCACCTAAAAAGGACATAGACTTTACTATTGAATTAATGCCTAGTGCAGGCCCGGTATTCCGAGCACCCTACAGAATGAGCACACCCGAGTTGACAGAATTGAAAATGCAGTTACAAGAATTGCTAGACAAATCCTACATTTGGCCCAGTGTGTCACCCTGCGTAGCCCCGGTATTGTTTGTTAAGAAAAAGGATGGGACCCTTTGTATGTGCATAGACTATCATCAGTTGAATAAATTAACAATAAAAAATAAGTATCCTTTACCGTGGATTGATGAACTCTTCGATCAAGTGAAAGGTGCAACAATATTTTCCAAGATCGATTTGCCATTTGGGTATCACCAAATGAGGATTAAGGAAGAAGTCATAGCTAAAACAACTTTTAGAATGAGGTATGGACATTACAAGATTGTGGTGCTACCCTTTGGCTTAACTAATGCCCCCACAACTTTTATGTGCTTGATGAACAACATATTTCATCAATATTTGGATAGATTCATGTTGATTTTTATAGATGATATATTGATATATTCTTGAACTATGGAAGAACACAAGGGGCACCCCCAATTGGTGCTGCAAACCCTCTGAGAACACCAGTTATATGCCAAGTTCAGCAAGTGTGACTTCTTCAAGGAAGAAATACTATATTTGGGAAATATGATCATGAAAGAAGGGATCGCGGTGGATCCCGAAAAGAAAAGGACAATAATGGAGTGGCCAATGCCTAAAGATGTGGCAGACATTAGATCATTCAAGGGGTTAGCTAGCTATTATAGGAAATTTGTGGAAGGATTCTCAAGAGTAGCATATCCTATCACTTCCTTATAGAAAAAGGAAGAGCCTTTAGATGGACCCTGTAATGTCAAAAAAGTTTTGAGTAGCTTAAACATCTGCTCACCACTGCCGCCATTTTGAGCATAGTTGATCCTAACAAAGAGTATGTGGTGTGCACTGACACAAGCAAAGAAGGTGTAGGAGGTGTGTTGATGCAAGAAGGAAAGGTAATTCCTTACGAATCTAGGAAACTGAAAGAACATGAGCAGAAATATTCTGCCTATGATTTAGAATTGGCAACCGTCATTCACGCGTTGAAAATGTGGCGACATTACCTTATGGGTAGAAAATTTTTCTTATTAACAGACCACCACAATCTAACCAATTATTTTAGTCAACCCACCCTAAATGCTAGGCAAGCATGGTGGGTGGATTTTCTAGGTGGTTTTGATTTCGAGATCAAACATTTGAAAGGAAAAGAGAACCGGGTGGCAGACGCTTTAGGTCAGAAATTACAAAGTTTATATGAAATTTCATCCAGCGAGTGGAAAAGTCCCTTTGTAGAGATCATTCAAAGGGTAGCAGAGAAAGATATGGTGTATCAGCAAATAAGACAACAAGTACATCACTCTACCAGCAAAGAAAAATAACAAGATTACACTATGGATGCTGCTGGAATGTTGTATTACAAGGAAAGACTATATGTGCCTAATCAAAACAGCATTAAGAATTTGATTTTGGATGAATTTCATAGAACTCATTATGCTGGGCACTCGGGGTATCAGAAAATGATCACAACACTTTAAAAAGAATACTATTGGCTAGGTATGAAGAAGAATGTGGCTGAGTATTTGGCACGGTGTTTGGAGTGCCAACAAATTAAGGCAAAACATCAACACCTCGCAGGGTTATTGCAACCATTACCCATTCCACATGGAAGTGGGAAACTATTTCTATGGACTTCATAATAGGTTGCCTAAGACAAGGAAGAATAACGATTCTATCATGTTGGTCGTAGACAAATTGAGTAAAGTAGTGCATTATATACCTGTGCAATCCACCTGCAACGCTATACAGATTGCCCATACTTTTATGCAAAACATATTTAGATTTCATGGGCTACCAAGGAAAATAATTTCGGATCATGATGTGAAATTCACATCAGTTTTCTGAAAAACATTATTTATAGAATTAGGGACACAGCTGAATTTCAGTATAGTGTATCACCCCCAGACCGATGGACAAACAGAATGTGTAAACCAAGTGGTGGAAGACATGTTAAGGGAATATGTAATGGGAAGAGTATTTGCACTTGCTTGAATTTGCATACAATAATGGCTATCATACCTCACTACAAATGAGCCCCCTTGAGGTTTTGTATGGGAAGAACAGTTGCACCCCCTCAAGCTAGGGTCGGCCAGAAGACAAATTAATGTTAGGGCCCGAAATGCTTAAGGAAATGGAGGAAATGGTAAAAAAGGTATGGTCTAACTTAAAAGGTGCTCAGGATAGGAAAAATAACTTTTCTGACTGGAAGAGGAGGTTTATACAATACCAAGTCGGTGATCATGTATATGTGAGGATTCAAGCAAAAAGGAGCACATTGCAATGGAGTTGGTGTGGCAAGTTGGCTCCTCGATATTGTGGGCCATTCCAGATCTTAGCAAGAATTGGGCTAGTGGCTTACCAGCTCGCCCTGCCAAGTCACATACAAATCCACAATGTCTTCCATGTCTCGATATTAAAAAAATATGTGTATTATCCTAAACATGTAATCAGATGGCAGGATATACAGGTGAGAATTATTTTTGGTAGGCCAGTCTAAAGATTCTCTTTTAAAGAAACTAATTTAGGATGTTGCATGTTGCAGGTCGAACCGGAAGGAGAAATCTTGGTCGAGCCATCGAACATTCTCAACTCGAGAGAAGTACTGCTACGGAAGTGAGCTATTACCCAAGTTAAAGTGCAGTGGCAACACTTTGGGCCTAATGAGGCCACTTGGGAGGATGAAGAATTCATGAAAGAGGCTTACCCAGAGCTGTTTATAACTGAAGGACATCACGACAATGTCCAACTTTAGCGGGGGAGATGTAATAGCCCCATAATTTTGTACATATTTTATTTACCATAGTTAAAATAAAAAAGAAACAACCTGATAAATGATGGTATTATCTACTGTATAAGTTGACATTTTATTATTAGTAAATAAAAAGAAATGAGTTCCTCGTCACGGAAATATCATGTAACTTCTAAGGAGGGAACTTATGTTCTTTTTTCTTCTTCTTTTTTAAATAAAAAAGAAACAGATGCAAACCCTAACTGCCTCCCACTCCACCATGGGTGACTTCTGGGGAAAAGGAAGGAAAGGGGAGAACTGTGCGGTAGAGGACTGACAGTGAGTAGGAGGGAGGAAGCTTGCCAAGTCTAGTGATCACCATATGGTAAGGGAATAAAGCGCAAGAAATTGCCAAAGACTATTTGCTTTGAGTGAGCCAGGGGGGATATTTGGTCTCGAAGGACAATCTGATGGTCGGGTGGATGGCCAACTGTAGAGAGAAGAGGTGACTTATTCTTGGAATTACTTATTGGACAGAAAACAAGGTATGAAGTGTTAACCTGAATTTCATTAATATTTGCACTGAACTAAAGGATTTCTCTCTATGAACCAGCCTTATCAAAGGACATCCAATTAATAGTTGTATTAAACTGAAATTTAACTTTTGTGAGTTAGTCTCATCAGAGTTCATTTAATTAGAGTCAAAGTGAAACGAGGGTTTTATACATTAGAATCATGAGATGATGGAGGGACGGTGATAGGTATAGGGTTTACCTTAGCATAGAATCTTAATAATAACCCTCTGTTTCTTTTATCTATTTAAAGGTGGTACACAGAGTTTGCATTAGCCAACGTAGTATTTCCACAAGTGTAGGAACAGACAAAGAAAACCCTGCGGTAAGGAGAGTATACCGATATTTAGAAACAGTGCCATGCAATGAAAATAAATCGAAAAAGAAATTGTCTGAATTAATAATTATGATAAACGAGTGCAACAAGAAACCGTACATGATATAGAAAGACCAGGGAGGATAGTAAATTATTCATTTTTTGAAACTCTTTCACACGCAACATTGGGTGGAAATTGACATCTCTTACAACCAAAGATAATTTCTGTAAATAGTGTAAACAAAGACTACTGCTCTATTTGTCTATCTTGCTATTAACACATGGAAATAGAGCCCATCGTGCGCTATAGCCAAGACTGAGCTACAGTTCCTTGGGATGGCAACCTAGGAACAGAGTTTGAGCCTAGTTTAGGCGAGACGGTAACCCTTAGGTGCGCCTAGGCCTTATACCTTGGTATTACAACCCTTAAGTAAGGTATTTGAAGCAACAAAAAACAAAACAGAGTGCCATTATGCCTGCGGCAGTAAGCAGGTCCGAGACCAAGTACCAAATACATGATAGATTCAATAAGATTGTGTATTGTAGAACAGATAAATAAATCATAGTTACAAAGTCTAGAGCTAGCCGAACCAAGCATCCATGGATGAAAACTTCACATTTCATCTATCACAGAAATATCCTTAAAGCATGGAGTATAATAACAACAAATGAATAAATGTCGATATCTGAATTGACCACCAAAATATCTTAGTTTACATTCCAATGGCAAGAGAGAATCATGCCGCAGCATGGCTACGCATAGCTATGCCATACCTCAAGGGCCGAATCATGAAACTAAAACTATGGTTGAATGCCAAATTCCTACAACAAGGAAAACAAAGCTACACATATAGAACCCGATCTCAGCCTCATGAGCTTGCATTCAAAACTCGACAGGTTCCCAACTGAGAAACACCTCTTTGCTAGCCTTCCACCTATAAATGAAAGAAGACTTTTCATTCAAGGGCCTTGGCCAGAGTAAATGTGCATTCCTAGAACCCTGGACCATAAATACAGAGGGTTTCCTCGAGTTAGAATAGGCATCCAACCTATATGCCAAACAAACAAGGACGTGAAAATATAGATTCCGCGTCAGTATTGTGAAATAGAAAATTGTGACAGTATAGTAGAGGGAAGATAATTGCAATTAATCGAATGGTTACCTGAGTCGGGTGGAGCCACCATGTACAAGACCAGCCCCTTCAGAGCTACAAAAGACTATCAACCTCGAGACCAAATTATGCAAATGGTGGAAGGTAGGATGAGGTAATGGTTAACGCAGAAAAACGGTTGTTCTAGCCTAGAAATTACATAGAACGATATCACCGCAAAAATCATTTACATGAAGGGAACAACAAACCCAAATTTCGCCAGCACTGAAACCAAAACTGATAAGGTGGCACTTCGAGCTGTATGGGATGAGCCTACCAGAGCTGGCTCTGCAAGGAGCTTCCCTTCCAAATGATCTTCACCATCCTATACCACAGTATAGGTTGGAACCCACAAGTCTGCTACAGCCGTCGGATAGCAAGGAGAGATCCCCACCATCAATTCAAGCGCGATTACCCACGGTGATGGGACTCGATTTGTCTGCTAGCCATGTATGGGACAGGCAGTCAGATTAATGACACCTTATCCAAACCATGTGAAGACAGAAAGTTACCATTCGATCTAATGT
This sequence comes from Pinus taeda, assembly GCA_000404065.3. Taxonomy (NCBI): domain Eukaryota; kingdom Viridiplantae; phylum Streptophyta; class Pinopsida; order Pinales; family Pinaceae; genus Pinus; species Pinus taeda. The sequence continues at coordinate 8,027 of APFE031197147.1, read as the reverse complement.
TGCATGGATAGCATTTGCATGTCACCCAAGCGGCAAAATAAATGAGCCTCAAAACTTTTACATTGGGACTGGAAAAATCCATAACCGCATACAAATGTGTGCCAAAGTTAAACATTAGGCTTCCAACGATGTATAGAGTTATGTCAACGAGTCATGTGATCTAGTAAGGTTAATTACCATACCGTAATATTTTCTTTTTTTTACACGAGTCAGAGTCATTAGAGAGGAAGGAAGAGAAATATAGGGGGGAGGGAGAGAGAGGAGGGAGGAAGAGAGAGAGAAGTTGGTGGTAGAGTTAAGGGAAGGGATCAAATAAGAGAAAGGCAATGAGGGGGGAGAGAATGAGAGGGAGGTAGAGAGAGAGAGAGAGAGAGAGATGAAGAGGTCATGGGGGGAGAGAAGGGGAGATAGGAGAGGGATAGAGGGAGATATAGGTGGTGGAGTGATGGGGGAGTGGTGAGAGAGTGAGTGAGAGAGAATATGAAGAGAGAGAGAATGGGAGAGAGTACGATAGTGAGAGAGGGAGAGGGAGAGAGTGTGAAAGGGAGAGATAAAGAGGGGAGGGAGAGAGACGGGTAGAGGGAGAGAGAGTAGGAAATGGGGACAAAGAGACTCATGACGGAGCGTACAAACAAGGGTGGAGAGAGGGAGAAAGAGAAAGTTGGGGAGGTAGAGGGTGGTTGATAGAGAGAGAGAGAGAGAGAGGGACAAAAATAAAGTGGTGTAGAGTGGTAGAGGGATAGAGAGAAGGACAAAAAGAAAGTGGCATAGAGCAGGAGAGGGAGAGAGAGAGATAGGGGAGGAGAGCGGAGAGTAGGTGGGTGGGGGCTAGAGAGTGGGGGATTGGTGAGAGTCGTGGAAAGAGATGAGACAGAGAGGTAGGGAGAGTAAGGTGGGAGAGGGAGGGAAAGACAAAGCGGGAGATAGAGAGACAATGATATAGAGGGGATGAGAGACATGAAGGAAGAGAGAGGGAGCGAGTGAGAGAGTGAGTGAGAGTGAGATAAATTGGGAGGAGGGAGAGATAAAGAGAAGGGTAGATGGAGACAAAGTGGGAGATATGTAGTGGAAGACCAAGAGAGTGATGGAAGGAGGCAGAGTAGGTCGAGGAGATAGGGAGGTGAGGCGGGAAGGCATATGTGTATGGATGAAGGGACAAAGGGAAAGTGAGGATATGAGGGAGAGAGAGTATGAGAGATTGTGAAAAAGAGAGAGGGAGAGGGAGATAGTGTGAAAGGGAGAAAGATAGAGGGAGGGAGAGAGAAGGGTTGTAGGAGAGAAAACATGAGATATTATGTGTGTGTGATAGAGATAGTGAGAGTGGAGGGACCAAAGGAAAATGTAGTACAGAGGGAAAGGGAGAGAGTGGGAAGTTGTGAAAGAGATTTGGGGGGAGGAGGGAAGAGAGAGAGAGAGAAAGAGTGGGTTGGGGGTGGGAGTGTCATGGAAAGAGAGGAGGGAGAGAGAGATAGGGAGAGAAAGGTGGGAGAGACAGGGAAAGAGACACAGGTAGGGGGGATAAAAATACAAAGAGGGAGAGAGAAATATGAAGGGAGATAGAGGGAGGGACTAAGAGAGTGAGGGAGAGTGAGAGAAAGTGGTAAGAGTGAGAGATAAACAGAGGGGGAGATGTAGACATAGTACAAGAGAGGAAGAGGGAAAGGGAGATAGAGAGAGTGGTGGAAGTAGGGAGAGTGTGGGGAAGAAACAGAGATAGGGAATGGAAAGGAATACGATGATGGATGGAGGGGCAAAGAGAAAGTGAGGGAGAGAGGGGAGAGTGATCTAGAGGGAGATAAAGAGAGTGAGTGTGAAAGAGAGTTGGGGAGGGAGTGTGTGTGTGTGTGTGTGTGAGAGAGAGAGAGAGAGAGAGAGAGATAGATAGAATGCAAGAGGAAGGGTGTGAGAGAAAGTTTGGAGAAAGTGAGAGAGAGATATAGAAAGAGGGACAGCAGGAGAGGGAGAGAGAGGGAGAGACTAGAGGATAGGAGAAAGAGAGAGTGGGGGAGAGAGACATAGGGATAGGAATAGAGGGATAGGGAGAGAGAGAGTGAGAGGTGGAGAGATAAAGAAAGATTCAAATGTATATAGAGATGGATAGTGACGGAATCTAGCATGAAGGGAGTAGTCAGAGAGATATTTTACAAGACAAAGATAGGAGGGAGAGAGGAAGAGTGCAAGAGGGAGAGGGAGAGGGGGTTGGATTACAAGAGTAAGAGGTGAGAAAGGGTGTGAGTGAGAGGTGGAGAGAGAGATAGAGGGAGAGAGAGAGAGACAACGGTGAAAAGAGAGAGTTAGTGGAGAGAGAGAGAGAGGGATAAGGAGAGGGATATTGTGAGTTGTTTGTCATTGGTCACTATCATTAACAAAGAAAGTACCCTATCAATGTGTATGCTACAACTAGTGGGGAGTGTTAATGTATTTTTAGTAACACGTCAATATCTAATTTACAAAACAAATTATGAATGAATATTTTTTGATAAATATAATAAATTATGGTACTATTCTTAAATGAACATAATTATTTTCCATGGGGAGTAGAATAGATGGTGGTGGGGTATTTTGTTAAGGCACTCACATCAGTTCAAAACTCCAAGAAAATCCAACCATGTTAAATACTCACACCACTTAGCAAAAAATAATAAAAGTGATTATAATTATAATTCAACTTAAATTTTTAATATGAATATTCATAAATTTATTTCATTATTGTAAGTGTTAAATGAAATTTTGATAGCAATTATAAAATATTATAATAGCCCAATATAATTGGAAAAAAAATAATATAAAAAAAAAATTGAATAATAACATAAGGAAAATTAACTTCTCTTTGGACCATATTTGTAATAATATCAAATTAAATTGAAATATTACTTTTCACAAGATTCATTAACTTTGATTAAATGATTAGACATGGTAAAGGATAGTAGATTATGTTTTGAAGAATCTTAAAGATAGGGAATTATTTTTTCTTTAAATATACTAGAAAATATAAGAAAGAATTGTAGAAGTGATACTAATTTTTCTGAATTTAATTATTTAGAATAAGTAAAAAATTTAAAATTTATATAAAATTTATTACTTTAAAAAAAATGTATTTTATTTAAATTAAGAAAAATGTAAATAATTAATATAAAATAAATTAATAAATGACGAAAGAAATTTAACTTTCTTTGGACAAAATTTGTAATAATATGAAATATAATGAGATATTTGTTGGCACAAGATTGATTAACTTTCATTAAATTATTAGATATGTTAATTTGTAATAATATGCAATATAATGACATATTTGTTCGCAGGAGATTCATTAATATTCATTCAATTATTAGATAGGTTAAATGTTGGTAAATTAAGTTTTGAAAATAAAGATTTTGAGATATTAAATGTTGTTAGATTACATTTCAAAGATACAGAATTGGTTTTAGTTTAAAAATACTAACCAACGTAATAATATTTTTTCTTTTAAACTAAATATAAAAACTTTCAATTTTATTAAAAAATATATTAAATGAAAAAGTAATTTAATTTAATTTGAATTAAAAAATTCAATAATAAAAATATTTTTATTTTATTTAAATTGAGAAAATGTAAATCATTTTCATAACGAATATACTTTTTTAAATGCAAATGTAGAAAAAAGACAGAAATATTATAATTATTATTTTATAAAATAACATTTCTTAAAAACCATCATATTATATAACTTTAATTTAAATATTTATTGAAAAATATCTATTAAGTTTAATTTTAAATGGGAAAATTAAACTTAATTTTGACAAGATCCACTAATTTTGATTAAATTATTAGACATGTTAAAGGTTAGTAGATTAAATTTTGAAGATATGGAAATTATTTTTGTTTAAAAATACTAGCATACATAAGAATGGTAGGAATGACAATATTTTTAAAATATATATTATAAAATATGTTAAATAAAAAATATATTTGAATTTAATTTAATTTGATTTCAATTAAGAAAATGTAAATAATAAAAATATTTTAATTTAATTTGATTTGATTTAGATTAAGAAAATGCAAATAATTTTCATAATAATTTTTTTTAAATATAAATTTCAAGAATCGTTTTTTTTGTTTGTTAAGATTGGTAGATCTTTCTTTTTCATTATAATATTTGCAAGGATGTTACAACCACATAGCTTCATTAGGTGATCTCAACCTGCCCTTTAGGTTATCTCAACTTGCCCATTGGAAAACCAAGTTTGTAGCAAAAAATAGTTAGTTTATATATCCAAGCTATATATACTTGATTATCATGTACACAACCATGAGTTGTGTTTCTATATATAAACTACTACAAACTGGAAAGTAAATGCCGTCCAAGCAAAACATCTATGACTTCATCTTCCTAGTTATCCTGATTGGTCGATGCCGAGTTACCTGGGTTTTGGTCCTTTGTACTGATCCCGGAAGCTCAATCACTAAGAACATGCTTGAGAACATTTTCTAAATTCGACCAAGATCACCATCCTGTTTCTACAATGAGGCTTGGATGTTTTGAAATTCTTGCTTGTAGTTTGGAAATTCCTTAATGACGGTCATCCAGATTTGTTCCACCACCTTCCCAAGGAGGCATTTAAGGAGCCAATACATCTGTAGAGTCTATTTATATTGTGTTTCTCTATTGCGAGTGTGTCCTGGATGAGGAACCAATACTTTCCACCCTTCCATGTCCACTGTCCCCACTTTTGCAAATATGTTGATTCCATCCTCCCACTCAGCAATGAGTTGTTGAATCTCCTCTTTGGTGCCACCCACATATGCAACCATTTTTTATTGGATCAGTTTGTCGAGATATTTCCTCCCACTGCATTTTCCAACATTACTTGGATCATCCTCAACCTTGCTCTCTCATGGTCTCTTGTCTCTACCCTTGAATTTCCTTGTACTGGTCATTGTTGTATTGTCACGTACCCTTATAACCTGTTGATGACAGCAGCCCAGAACTAGCTTCAGTGCTTTCTTCCTGTAAGGGGAGTTACCTGCTTTGAGAACAAGAAACCAAGAATTCCAAACCATTATTTTCATAATTTTTGACATCCACTGGTTATGTTCATCCAACATTTCTTCCCTCATGTAGCTTACTCAAAGACCCTAAGTGTTAAAGAGCCCCACCTAAGACGCCTCGAACACCCCTACATAACCCTTTCGATGTGCCAATAATGGCCATGATTTCGGCCACAAATTGCCTGGTTGCCCACAGGCCCAAAGGCCCGGAAGCCCACTCAAAAGGAGCCTCGCTCCTTCACCCCAGTGCCCCTTATTGGCTGAATTCGTCCACTGTCCCCCTCACTATGTCTCTTTCATTCTTTCCTCTACTCACCTTAGCCTCTCATCTTATGAGCCCCTTCCTCGACTATATATCCCTCCCCTATTTTACGAACCATTCCTCTCTCCTAGTGTCAGTTAACACCGGCCTAGCTAACTTTCCCGACATAAAATTCCAAAGCTTTGAAGGGCTCTTGTCCTAGACACCCACCCCCCTACTCACTCCCCTTGAGGCCTAGGTGTCTACCCTAATGGCCTTTGACATCGACAGAGCCCAAGCCTTCGCGCTTCATTTTAGGACATAGAATGGAATTACCCCTATAGAAATTACCACTACCATACCATTTCCCCTTAAGTTTGCCAAGAGGAAGAACATACAAGTTTCATTCAGCCAGCAACCTTCCCTACATATTCCTATGATCCCCATGCAGAAGAGGAGAATGCAAAGGCCCAATGAAACCGCAATAGACTCATGCACGAGAATATATTTCCTAAGTGGAGTAGTATCCCTGCATAACTTCTGCAATCACGATGAATCTCACCACTGTTCACTTCCGAGATAATTTCATAACCTGAATTTCTTTCTCTCCCCATCCCCTTGCCCCCATGTAGTTCCAATTCAACAAATGAGACATTAAGGAGCATAATGAAGTATTTCTTTGTATGTAGAATTAAATCTAATTATTATTATAATTTTTTGTTGTCTAATAAAACCCAAATATAAAGAAATAAAGATGATGATGGTTCTCCTCCATGTTAATTGATAACCTAATTATCATAAGTTTTTGCTTTTTCAAAGATAAAAATAAGCATGAGGTTAAAGTGTAATTGGACTTAGAATTTGATTTCATGCATAAGACTAAAAAGAGATGCTACTAGAAAGCATATGATCTTATTGCTATTGCATTAAGAATGACAAGGAAAAAAAAATTGTGTTTTAGTTTTGGAATAAGATCAAACATTGTGTTCAATCAACTAAAAGCTATAGACCACTGCTACAAGCAGGGCCTGCATTTGGGAGCTATTCACCACCAACGCCTTCAATCAAGTGCGAATTGCACAGGTACACCTAGACCGCGTTCTTTCCATGCTCTTGTTTAAATGGTTCTTTTACATCTACGGCTGCATATGCTGCTGTTTTAATATTTGAACACATTTTTGTCTCCGTTCGCTCATGTTCCCGAAAGCCTTCGTTAAGTGCTTCAAAATTTAGCTGTTTTTTTCTTTTTAAAACTTGGGGTTCACACTCGGAATTATTCTCTTAGTATGTATACGGTCATCTTTTATCATACTCTTTAAATTGATAAGCGATATTCATACAATAGAAATGTAAATACCACCCTTGTTTGTCAATTCTATACATATAAATTGTTGTTTTCTTGTGAATATTAAGGTCCTATTATTTAGAAACTAGTCACAGAAAAGCACGCTGCATTGTATTCCTTATTCCTTACGATGCTTGTTACGGTAGTTTAAAATAACTAGATTTGTTTTGAAGGATTGATTGTCTTTTGTCCCTGGTTGGCATCTTATCACAATTAACATGAATATATAATGGAGCTCTAATGCCCATTTTAACTTTGAATTCTTGAAATTATCAGACACCCTTTTCAAAATACTAAGCTAAACTTGTATATTATCTGGCTAAACCTACTCGCCTTCTACCTGCTCGCCTTCTATCTTATCTTCCACTTGTCTACTATGTCCTGGAAAGAAGTCACTTCTCTGTATATATAGCCTTGCCTGCACCTCTCATGCTATGAATCTCGGGAGATTTTGTATTGTCTACTATGTCCTGGAAAGAAGTCACTTATTTGAAATTCTCAGTTATTTGAGATTGACAGGTGCCTTTTGAATCACCAGCCATGTCATCCTATATAATACTGAAAATCTATGCAATCAAATTTTCTTTTATTTACAATGAAAATCGAAAACCTTAAGAAACATCTTACATCAAATTTGTAGTTGAATATATCATAAACCGGTTAAAAAAGAAAAACGAAAAAATAATAACAAATTGAATTTGAGATAGATTATACACGAGGATTTAGAATAACTGAAGTTACTATAAATCGAGATTTTTCGTCCCAATATAAAATTATAATTATAATTACAACTTTAAATTTAATTTGACATTTTAAATTTTCCATTAGTCTTTCTTTCTTTAAGCATTAACCAATTCATTCATTAGTAGAGTGTAATTCTGGGTTCGCACACTAACTATCAACAAATATATTTTAAGAGATTGTTCGGAATTGGTCGTTAATTTTATCAGTCAATCAGTTTCAATGAAGAGGTTAATCACATTTTAAAACTTAATGATGACTGAAATTTTTATTTATTATATAGGAATCGAATTTTTATAATTTTTATTATAATATTTTTATATTTACTTTTATTTATTTGAAAAAGAAAATTAATATTTAATATTATATATTTATATAAATTTCTAATTTTTCTTATGTATTTATGTTATGGTCAATTTCAATACATTTATATTTAGAAATAATATATATATTTTTCTCTTTAGAAATGAGAAGAGGAATCTATTATGAATTTGATTATATTGAAATTGAATTATTTGTAACTTTTTTCTATCTTAATTTAATGAGCGAGAGCTATATTGGTAGGGGAAGTGTTGGAGGGAGAGAGAGGGAAGGAACAAGTAGGAGATAGCGAGCGGGAGAAAAAAGGGATATAGATCGAAGAGAATGAGGGAGAGACATCCAAAGAGGGAA
>APFE031197142.1:145870-163617 GCA_000404065.3 Pinus taeda | reverse complement strand
TCATTCTCCAAGTGGAAGTAGGAACTATCAGAGAGAGGACACTAATCAAGATCCCAGAAGATGACTCACCTCTCTATAATCATCTATATATGGATCCCTCATCACAGAGATCCAGAGGCTATAATTTTGTATCTTATAGAGAAGTGCTGTTGGTTTTCTGGTGTACATTCATAGTGTTGTGTGATCTAAGCTTTGCTTGAGGTGAAGAAGGGCTTCCTAGCTGGAAGATGATGCTGGGTCAGAGCATATGGTTGTAATCCTCTTGCTACTTTTCATCTTAATAAATCTATTCTTGTTTTCTTCCATATTCTTGTGTACTTGTTTGTATATGCATTTATATGGTCAACATACATCTCATCCTTTGTTATTTAGGGATATAGACCTTTGTTTCTTCGATAGTAGTATGTTGCTATGATTCCACAGGTTCTCTTTGAAGTTGGGCAGGTGAAGAAGAAGCAACGAAGCTCTATCAAGAAGGAGAGGAAATCAAGCGCAAGACTCAAGTTGGTCTCCTTGGTTCTCCTCTTGTCTATTTCCATAAAAGAAAACAATAGTAGACTTTACTTGTTTGTTTCTAAGATAGCCACCCATCTTAGTGGGAATAGTAGCATCCGAGTGGACACTCTTCCTGGTAACAGGGTTTATGGAAGCTTCGACATGTATATATGCGTATTGTAACATTGAAAGGAATATAAGGAAAAATCAATTTGGTAGTCCTAGTTTGGGTTCTAGGAGAAAATCTCTGTGTATATATGTTTTATGTTTATGCTCTCACCATTATTTATTTTCAGCTTTTTAGAATTCATATGCAGGTAATTTTTGTACGGGGTTAAAACCTAAATTTGGGTTTAGAGCTGTTTCAGCTTCAAGGGGACACCTTTGCTGTTGAGGGGATTTTCTTGGGCCTATGGTAGACCCTATTCAGTCAAAGATTTGTAGGATCAATTCTTTTGGTGAAAGAAGATGGCAAGAAATGGAAAGATAGAGATTGAGAAATTTAATGGTCAAAGTTTTGAGTTGTGGAAACTCAAGATGGAGGATCTGTTAGTGTATAAAGTTTAATCGATCATAATAGATCTGGGTACTAAACCAAAAACAATGTTAGCTGAAGACTGGGCGAAGTTGGATTAGAAGGAAAAAAGCACAATATGATTGTATGTCACAGATTGAGTATTCATGAATGTATCAAGGGAAGCTTCGATGAAGGCTTTGTGGGACATGTTAGGGACTTTGTACCAATCTAAGTCTGGTGAATAAACTGTTCGTATGGAAAAAGATGTATAACTCGAGGATGAAGGATGGAGACTCGGTGATGGAGCATTTGAACGCCTTTAATACTGTGGTAAGCTAGTTATTATCTATTGATATTAAAATTTCAGATGAAGATAAGTGCATCAGTTTGTTGTGTTCTCTACCAGATTCATGGGATAGTCTAGTTGTTGCAATAGGTAGCAATGCAACTGCCTTGCAGTTTGATGAAATAGTTTAATCCTTGCTATTTTAGGAGATGAGATGGAAAAATATGGAGGGCCATAATGGCGATGCCTTGTCTATACGAGGACAGTCCTAGAATAGAAACAAAAATAAGTCCTCGAGTGGGAGATCTATTTGTAGAGGGAGATCTAAATTTCCAGGAAAACCTGTAAAGGTGTGCTAGAAATGTGGAAAGGAAGGGCACTTCAAAATGGACTATAAATATAAATATCCTGAGAAAGGAAAGGGATCTAATGATGCTCCTTCTGCAGAGGTGAAAACCACCTCAAATGAAGGTGGGTATGTGTACTTGGCTTCTTCTTCAAGTACACATGTAGATCATGGGGCATGGTTGATTGAATCAAGTGCATGCTTTCACTTCACTCCCCATAAAGAATGGTTTTTCGAGTATGAGAAAAATTATCATGGTGATGTATTATTAGGGGATGACATGAAGGCTAGAATCGTTGGTCACAAAAAAGTCAAGTTGAAGTTACAAGGTTGAAGGATTAGAACTCTTCTGGGTGTTCTTCATATTCCTGCATTGGCTAGAAATCTGATTTCTGTAAGCAAGTTGGATGATGAAGGTGTAAAACAGTGTTCGAGAAAGATACATGCAAGATGGTTTGGGGAGCACTAGTATTGATGTGGGGATTTCAGATTGGAACTTAGTACAAGCTTCAAGGTAGCACTATTATTGATGGGTGCAACAGTTTGGTGGTTCCTGAAAGTGGAGCAGAAAATCTAGTGGTCTTTGGAGAAAAGACCATGCTATGGCATCAAAGGTTTGGACATATTGGAGAGAATGGCCTTAAAATACTTCATGGTAATGGTATTGTAGAAGGTATGTGTAATTTCTCTTTGGAATTTTATTTATGTGAAAATTATGTATATGGGAAGCAAAATCAGGTGAGTTTCCCCTCTAGTGCTAAGAGGGCGAAGCATATATTAGAACTTGTGCATAGCGATGTGTTTGGACCTGTGTCGATTCCATCACTAGGTAAGTCTTTGTAATATGTATCATTTATAGATGACTTCTCCAGGAATACATGGATATATTTTGTCAGGAAGAAATATGAAGTCTTTGACAGGTTTAAAGAGTTTAAGGCTCTAGTGGAAAACTAGATAGAGAAGAAGATAAAGGTGCTGAGGACAGATAATGGTGGAGAGTTTTGTAAGAAAGAATTTGAAGAATTTTCTAAGAAGTGTGGTATAGCACAGAAAAAGACTACTCTATACAAACCTTAGCAAAATGGAGTTGTAGAAAGAATGAACATGACATTGATGGAAAAGGAAAGAAGCATGCTCCGTGGTCTTGGGTTAGGATAGGAATTATGGGCAGAGGCGGTGGAGATTGCATGTTACTTGGTCAATAGATCACCTTCATCATCGTTGGAGGATAAGACTCCATAAGAGGTATGGACTGGTAAGAAACCTTGTCTTTCACATATGAGGGTATTTGGATGTGATGCATATGTACATGTTCCAAAGGAGAAAATAAAAAAGTTAGATAGTAAATCTGAAAGGTGCATCTTTATTGGGTAAAATGATGGTTTAAAAGGTTGTAAGCTTTGGAACCCAGAAACAAAGAAGGTTGTGTACAACTGAGATGTGGTATTTAGAGAGGTGAAAGATGTTATTAAACATGAATTCCTACCAATGGAACATGAGAAGATAGAGTTTGAGCTAAAGGAGGAAGAATCAGACTCTATAGCAGAAGAGGAATCAGAAGATGAAGAGCCACAAAATCCAGCTATGAGAAGATCAGTTCGAGAAAGAAGGCAACTAGAAAGGTATATTCCATCTACTTTCTGTCCAAATTTTTCTTTATCTATTACTGATGATGATCCTAGAAATGTCAGGGAGGTAGTAGATTTAGAGGATGGAAACTCTGGATATAGGCCATGGTTTATGAAATGGCATATTTGCATAAAAATGAGGCTTGGGATCTTGTGGAGTTGTCGGTTGTGAGGAAACCCATTGGAATAAAGTGGTTGTTTAAGATGAAGATGAATGCAAAAGGGAAGGTGGAGAAATACAAAGCTAGGTTGGTAGAAAAAGGTTATTCCCAGGTGTTGGGAATTGATTTTGGTGATATTTTTTCTCATGTTGCCAAGGAATCTTCTATTATATTACCTTTCTCTATTACTGATGCTTTTGATTTTGAGGTAGAATAGATGGATGTGAGGAAAACATTTCTTTACAGGGTTCTCGAAGAATAGATCTACATGAAGAAACCTGAAGGCTTTGTGGTGAAGCATAAGAAAGACCTGGTATGCATGTTAAAAATGTCTTTGTATGGGTTAAAATAGTGACCAAGGATGGGGTATCAAAAATTTTATACATATATACGAGGACTTGGCTTCACCATAAGAAAAGTAGACCACTGTGTATATTTTAAACAAATCATCCAAGAATTGAAGATCCAATTGTCCTCCAAATTTGACATGAAAGATATTGGTGCTACGAACTATATTTTGGGCATTGAAATTAAATGAGATCGGGAAAATAGGAAGCTCTGGTTAAACCAAAGGAAGCATGTTGAGACAATATTGCATAGGTTTAATATGGAGGATAGTAAACTAGTGAAGGGTCCTATTCATGTAGGTGTAAAGTTATCTGCTGAATAGTGTCCTAAGGCACAAGAAGAGGAAGAGGACATGTCCTATGTTCCATATGCAAGTATAGTCAGTGTCTTGATGTATGCAATGGTCTTCACTAGACGATACATTGCACATGAAGTGGGAGTATAGAGAAGGTTTTTGTTAAAACGATGGAAGGAGAATTGGACAATAGTGAAGCAGGTTTTTAGGTATTTGCGTGGCACTAATTTTTATGGTTTGTGCTACCAAGGAAGACCAAGATTGGATAGATTTTTCAACATCCATGGCTTTGTTGATGTATACTGGGCTGGATATCTAGATCAGAGAAGATCTACAAGTGGTTCTGTGTTTAACCTATTTGGAGGTGCAGTCAATTGGATGAGTAAGATACAATATGTAGTGGCCCTTTCAACTATAAAGGTAGAATACATGGCAACCACTCATGCAAGAAAGGAAGCATTTTCATTGCAGATATTGTGTTCAAGTATGGGGTTAGTACAACGAGCTATAAGAATATACTGTGACAGCCAAAGTGAATTTTTCTTGGTAAAGAACCCTGCTTATTATTCAAAGAAAAGCACATTGATGTTCAGTATCACTTTGTGAGGGATATGCTTGAGGACAAAAATGTGTTGCTGGTAAAGGTTGACACTTTGAAGAATACTGTAGATGCATTGACAAACTTTGTGAGCACTGAGAAGTTCTCTTGGTGTAGAGAAACAATGGACATTGTAGGGATGGATCAATGACTAAGCTCTCCTGTGGGGTGAATGTTCGATGTGTGTTATATTATTTCCACAACTACCCCATGCGCGGGGGGCTCACACGGGGTGTAGTAGCCACCGCTATACATTGCACCAGGTGCAGTAGGGGGGACATCTGTCCCCACTATTAGGGAGTATGCAAGGGGTGGTAGGCCCCCTATAGAGGGTCTGAGGCAGCGACCTGGGAAAATTTTTTTTGGACCATATATTAGGTGAGCAGACCTACCTATGGTTTTGTGCATGGATTTTGCACATGGTTTTGGGCATGCTCGTTTTCTATGCATGGTATTTTGTAGATCTAGTCAAGGGAACTATGGTTATGTTCTAAGGGTTAATGGATGCCTCGACATGTATATATACGTACTGTAACATTGAAAGGAATATAATGAAAAATCAATCTGGTAGTCCTGATTTTGGGTTCTAGGGGAAAATCTCTGTGTATATTTGTTTTATGTTTTATGCTCTCACCATTGTTTATTTTATATTTTTTAGAATTCGTTTGCAGGTAATTTCTGTACGGTGTTAAAACCTACAATTCTAAGGTATTGCAACATCAGTTGTAGACTAGTCTTGAGTGTATAGGTGTTGCATGCAGTTATATGATCAACCTTGGAAATTGCGCAAGAATTTTGGATGAAATTCCTAAATAGTAGGGGCCTAATTTCCTCAGGAAAGGAAATAGGGGCTCAACCAAGGGAAAAAATTGACTAAGTCTCGATCAGAGCTTCTCACTGAGCAGAGGGATAGTTTTATCACTTGTAGGTTGTGTTCAATTGAGATAATAATTATAATACACCTCTATTAATTAGATTAATGCAAGCAGGAGAAGGGGTTTTTATTAGATTTCTTTCCTATAGAAAAAATATTGTGTGCATGTGTGTTATTTCTGATCAGATTGATGTTCTAAATTGTGAATTGAATTCCACAGAGTAATATAGTAGGTTTGTGTCTTTTGGTTTTGATTAAAATTTCATGAGAAATTGAAAATATACAATAATTTATAAAAACTAATTTTGGGGTTGTCTTCCTTGATAATCCTAATGCCTAACATCTAACCCGACTTCGCCATGTCATCCCAGTGGTATCATCCTAGTTTCCCTATGAAATATCCAAAAAAATAACTTTAGGGTTGTGTGTATGACTCTGATAATTCTTCAACATTCGATGAATCTGAGTTCCCCTTACTATGCAACCTTGGTCCTGGCTCTTGGCCATATTGCTTGATAGGGCTTCAACCTTTTGGCCCCCAACAATTGAACTCCAACCCCTGTGCCCTTAACACTTGGACATAGCGCCTGTTCACATGGCACATAAAGCACAATCCTACTTACTCCATTGGGCCCTAAAATTCCAACTGCCATGACATAGATGTGTAAATATGTTAGGAGTTCTCTACCTTCAACACTTGGTTACAAAAACCATGCACATGGGCTATTACAACGTGAGGGTCGGGCCCTTGATGCCTTGAGGATTGGTCCTACCCATTTCCATTCAAGTGTATATGTATTATTGTAAATATCTTATAGCTATCACTCCTAAGCTTCGAAAGGGCTCAACCTATCCCATTCAACACACACACACACACACAACGTTATACCTCATAAGCTTATAGAGGCTTTCGCCTAGCCTACTTACACACACACACATACACACATTCACACAATGTTATATCTTTTGAGCTTATAGAGGCTTTGGCCTAGCTTTCTAATATATATATTTATGATTTATAGATACATGTAATGCTATCCTTCTTAAGCTTGACAACTGATAATAAGGCCTGATAGACACTCTGTTAGTTACATAATAAATAAGATATAGATATATCCATCCAATTATATATACACCCATTTCACCAGATTCAAGCTCATAACAATTTCGAGGTCTCCATACCTTTTAGGCTTAGTGATAAACCTTAAATAAGCTCATGAATACATACAAAAATCCATTCAATTAGTAAACTATCTTATAGGAAATTAACATTCTTTAAGCATGGAGGAAATCACATTCCATAGTAGATCAGAGGCACAAACTAACACATTAAATCAAAACCATTACAAGCCTTAAGCCAACATATAAAGAATATGCTTAGCAATCAATTTACAAAGGCTTAAGTATACAACTATCCAGTAAAATGTGCTGAACAACTGATATTAGGACTTCAACTCTCTGCCCAACCTTAGATACAATGTAGCTAGCATTTCTTGTAGTAGTCACCCTCGAGCCATATTCCACAACTTGAGGATGAGTGCTTAAGGGATTAAACCAATGTTTATGGCTAACATAGAGACTCCATTGGACCATCCACATGCACCCACTAGCTACTTAGTGGATTCAGTTTTTCATATGTAATCCCAAGTTCCACCACCTCCACCATTCAACTACTTCAATAAGAGCTATAGCTCTACCATCACAAGTTGAACTAGGGTGTCTCTAGGTTGCCTCACTTCCATCTACCAACAATCAAATTAACTAAATAACGATAGTGAACCACTTCACTCGCATACAACCATAATCTACTCAAAAGATTAAATTCATATCATCTTCTAAAATAAGGTATCTGAAGGCTACCCTTAATTCACTCACCAACTATACAACAATTTCACATCAGTCTAAATATCATTAGCTAAAATAGGTTGTCTCAAGGCTACATTTCCTTCACTTTCCAACTATTCAAAAATTTCACATATGACCAATATCATCAACTGAAACAAGGTGTCTCATGGCTACATTGTCTTCACCCACAATCTATTTAACAATTTCACATTAGGTAGGGAACACTTTCTTTTATACATAGGACTTATAATACAACATCTCAACATATCTAGGGATTAGGGCATAGAGAGTCTAAATTTAAATGTGGAGAGAGAGATATATAGTTAATGACTTGGAGGTTTTATGAGGTGTGTTACTACTAAAGGAATAAGAGTGCACCCTCCAACAGCTTAGTGGAACTTCCACTTGTGTTTTTAGCCCAACTCCATGGAATTACCATAAGGTGTTATCATCCCACTACCCCTGGGTTCCTCCACCTCTTAGAAGTTATCAACCAATAGAGTCTCTAGTGGATTTATCAGACCTATAAGGCACAACGACTTCTTAGTGATTATCAGCTAGAAATCCCTTTTGGTTTCTCAACTTGACTATCATTTGAGCTTTTATATACCTAAATTCTTAGAGTACCCTTATTCTTTTATACCCTCTTAGAAAATCAACTAGATCACCAGGAGTGTCTCAACCTCCCTCTCTTTTACTATTCCCCTTCTCTGCATGTGTGTATGAATCATGTATAATTTTACAGACCTTCTCGACCTCCTTTATATTTTCAAAAGAGACTCTCGACTTCCTCTACTTATTTCAACATGAGCCTCTCAACCTCCTTTTCTCATTTTAATAGGAGCCTCTCAACCTCCTCTTCTTGTTTCAACTGGAGCTTCTCGACCTCCTCTTCTTGTTTCAACTAGAGCCTCTCAACCTCCTCTTCATTTTGATGTCTCCCCATCCAAAGGCATCCCCCCAACCTACCTTCTTGTGGTCATTTTCACTGAATCCTCCCTTTTTCACCATGTCCTCTAGAAGAAAAAATCGTCTTCTTGTTTTGAGTGTACTAGGACTACTGCTTTGGACAACGTGACCCATACTCTTCATCAAGTTTTTGTCCTTGTTCTTGCTTGCATTTTTTTTCCAATAGAAACATGGGATTCTCCTTCTTTTTTAGATGAATTAATAACATAGCCAGGTCCATTAAAACCACTCATTCAACCCATGACTAATATTAAAACAACCACCTTCGTAAAAAAGTCTCCCTCCTCAACCAAAAAAATCTGTGTCCCTTTCTCTCATCCATTTTAATTTATGTTTACATAATTACAAAGAAATTTTGTTGGGTAGCGGAGGTCCTGCATAGCGGTTTTGGGTCTAATAGCCTAGAAAGTAGGATAAAAATATCGTAAACCTCTGAAATATGTGGAGCGCGAAATGTCAAAGGTCGAGTCAAAGGGTTGTCTACCCAAGAAATAATATAAAATAGTAGGAAGTAAGTCAGTCCATGGACCATAAGAAGGTATAAATAGAGCACGGCTCTATGAGGGAAAGGTAGTTCCTTTTTGGGTATAGTTTTGGATCTGAAATGTAATGGGTTTTTGAGGGAAGCACACTGAAAGCATCTATAAGTTCGAGTTGGGGGTTTGGGTACTAGATGGAGGCTCTGCAGCTGTGTGCAGAGAGGCCTGGAAGAGTCTGCAGCTGTGTGCACGGACCCCTACAGCTGAGTGCATAGGGCAGATCTGGATGTATTGGTGATAAGTGGAAATAAAGATAAGTTTCTTCTGCAAATTCTGTGTTACAATCTGAGTATCACGAATCTGACTGTATGAATGGTTTATGTAACTTTTTAATCTATGCACATATGCTTATGTTAAAGATATAATTGAATTTGGGTTTATTCTAAGTGTGTGAATTGGTTAAATCTGTTAAATGTTTGCTTAAAGACCCTTCTAAGTAGATCTGAGTTACAATACTTCATCAAATAGAGTAGATCTGTAAACAGCGTGATCATTGAAAGTTAAAATCATTCTAGGTCCGGATCTGCGTGAATAGAGAGCAGCGCGAGGCTGCAGAATGGCGCGCGATACCTCCGAACGACATCTAGACATCCCAAGGCTGCAGAAACCTAGTTCCAGCACCCACCCCTACTATCTCGGGTGAGACCTCAGTCCGCGCTCTGCGGGTTGTTGCCAAAAGGGCCAGTAGCTATGGGATTTGCTTGGTTAAATAATTCTTCCGAACCTGGGTCAGGCCCATATAAGCCAACAAATGGTTTCGTTAACGGGACTAGGATCTGCCTAAGGGGTGTCTGGTGTGAAACACAGGGACTCTATAGAGAAGAAAAGTGAAGGATCGAAGGGACCAAGAACAGTAGTAGTTCAAGGATAAAAATGATGAGCATGATCCAGTTACCAGTATTCAAAGGAGCAGGAGGTGAAGACGCAGAACAATTCTGGTTCATGTTAACATCAGTATGGAACGTGCAACGAATTGTGGATGATAATATCAGAAAGGCTACCTTAGTCAGCACGCTCCAGGACCAAGCACTGACATGGTACATAAAGTACTTAAATGATCACCCAACAACGGGGACAACAGAAATCCAGACTGAATTGAAGAAAGAATTTAGCTGGTCGAAGTCAGAAACACAATCGATTATAGGGTTCAAATAGATCGTGATGATGCCTGGTGAAACCCTGTGGGATTTGGACCAAATACTAAAAAGTACTATTTACGAGGCTAACATGACATTAACGGATGCGTAGCACTGCGCTTGGTTTATGGCATCCTTAACACCACATCTGAGGATGACTTTATCACAACAGAAGATCTCAACCCAGGCCGAAGCACTAGAGACAACGATGAGGTTACATGAAACTCCATTACCAAACCCGGGGTTAGGAGTTCAGTAAATCCAGGCGCAGAACCAAAATTTGTGTTTGGAAATGAAGAAGTTAAAACAAGAGTAGGTACTGTGACAGGAAGTCCGGGAGGAAGTATGGTGTATAAAGTGCAGAAGCCAGGGACACGATAAAGATCACTGCCCGGTGTCAGTGAATTTTGTGGCAATGAGGGGACCAACACTATTGCAACCAGAGGCACAGGCAGGATTGAGCACCACAACCCCTCTCTGGTGCAAAATCTATCAGGTGGGAGGAAAGCACAACACTAATAACTGTCATCTATTACCAAAATACAACCAGACACCCCAACATCTATTTGGCAACTTTTGCAGGTCGGTGGGCCATGAGGAAAGAGATTGTCATAGCTACCAATTGTTAATGGACCAGTCACCTGCTTACAGAATGCAGACTGAGGCACGAGGTCAGGATCCAGTCGCGGCAATCGCGCACGGTGGGTTCTAGGGCCGAGGAAGAGGATGGGGCAGAATGGGGCCAGGAAGGGGTCGCAGGTAGCTAATCTGCTATAACTGTGGGGGACCTGGACATTACGCGCGGGATTGTACCAACCCAACTATAATTTCATGCAGTTATTGTGAGCAATTCAATCATGAGCTGATAGATTATCCTATGCTGATAACACATATTTCTGAAAAAAAGGCAGCACAACCAACAACGACCCAAAATGTGCAGTATGAGGTCCGAACCCCGCGAGGAAGATCCCAAAGTTAACATGGTAATGAGAAGTGGCATGGCCACAGGAGCGGATGAAAGGAACATAGGAACTAGTAAGGAGACATATCTAGAAGCTCGGGGGAGCTTCGCGGAGGTCTCTACCCCAACTAGTAGGGATCAGCCGAAGGAGGACAACGATCCCTCAATGATAACTACCTTTTTAGAGACATGTATAAAATTTCTTCGTGACAGCAGGGCAGTTAAAGGATTGCAGGAACTGATAAATAGATGCGCAAGATGGAGTGAACCTTACATCGTTCAAAAGTTGGGAAGACATGCATCATGGAGCAGGAGGGAAATGCGGTTAACAGCACAGGTCGTCGACTATGAGATGGATCAGGTCATTTTGGATATGGGCTCAGATGCCAACGTAATGCCAAAACAGAATTGGGAGTGTATGGGTAAGCCTATGCTACAATGGTCCCCTATCTAATTGTAGATGGCAAACCAACAAAAGGTGCTATCTATGGGAAGGTTGCAAGGAGTTACGGTAGACCTTGATGGTGCAAGTAGTCGAACAGACATTGAAGTTATTAAGCTCATGAATGAAATTACACCCTATCCTGCATTGTTAGGAATAGATTGGGCCACCGACATGAACAGGGTTATTAATTTAAGGAATCGGACCATGATATTTGAAACAAAGTTGCTCCGCATAGTCATTCCGCTAGATCCAGCTAAAGGACCGTGCTACATTGAACCTATGTGCAACAGAGAACGTGAAGACGACGTAGATTGTAGCTATAGAATGTCTGCCCAAAGGCAAGGATGGGTCAAGACAATGGAGGATAGAAGAATATCATGGGGTGTTGGAGAAGCCTGCACTTCTGACTCAGAGGAGGAAGACGAGTGGTGGCACAATAGGTTGAACGGTGTAACCACACTACACTACAACATGGTGACTAAATCTCTGTACTGCATACGGGCCCAGGATCGCGAGCTGCCAAAGTATGATGGGTTGAATTTAATAGATGAATTCTTGACAAAATTTGAAATCGCAGTACCAGAGCACCAACAGTTTGATGCATTGAGGTGGGTGCTATGCGCGACGCCTGTGCGATGGTGGGGCACACATGAAGGGACGTTTGAAGATTGGTGCGCCTGCAGGTGCATGATGAAGATCCGATTTGGGAAAATAGAACTAAACATCACAGAGAAATACGATGGATGTGATGACCCATACATGCACCTTACTAGATAGATCAAAGCCTATGGAGAGGAACCTCAACCAAAATGGGTGCACTTATTTTATCACACTCTGGACGACATTCCCAAAAACTGGTACACTAAGGCAGAACTTTGGCACGACACCGGCGAATGGGATATCTTGCATGCATGGTTTTTGTTGACATTTCTCTTTGAAGACCAATGGATGGATCCCGTGGACGAAGCATTACAACTCATAAAGGCCGCCATTTTCAAAGCACCACTAGAACTAGGAGAAACTATGCAGCCTGATTGGTTGCGACAACTGAGCCAGGCCCTCGAATGTTATAATTTCCAGGTAGACAATAAGGAGGATGAATCGCGAAACGTCAATATTTCAGAATCATAGGGGAGTTGTGAGGTGCGCAGACCCGAAATCGAAGATCTAGATATCACGGTGCCATTGAAAACAAAATAAGTCAATATCGAGACCAAAGAAGAGCCGAAGTATGCAATGCTGGGGGACTATTGGGATGATTCCATAGTGGAGAAGGTTTTCAAATTGCTTTGAGAATATCGAGATTTGTTCCCAACAAAGATCACGTAGCTAAAAGGGATCCTAGAAGACTTGGGAATGATGCAGATAATGTTGAAGCAAGATGCGAAATCGGTGAAGCAGTGACCCTACTGATTGAACCCAAAATATAAAGCAAAGGTCTGCAAAGAATTGGACAAGATGTTGGCAGCAGGAATCATTGAACCAGTCGAGGAGTCTGACTGGGTAAGTCCGATGGTTGTGCAAGAGAAGAAACAGAAGGGTGAGATTTGCATTTGTGTGGATCTCAGGAAGCTCAATGATGTCTGCATTAACGATCCGTTTCCAACACCGTTTACAGATGAGGTACTAGAAAATGTGGGGGGGCAGGAAGCCTACTCCTTCACGGATGGGTTCTTAGGATACCACCAGATCAAGATCGCACCAAAGGAAAGGAGTAAAACAATGTTCGCCACTGAATGGGGTTGCTTTTAGTACATGGTGATGCCCTTTGGATTAAAGAATGCACCGACAATATTTTCACGAATAGTAGTAGCGGAATTTAAAGAATTTATCCACAAGTTCTTAGAGGTCTATCTTGATGACTGGACTGTGTTTGGACTAGTTAAGAAGCATGTAGCGAGCTTACGGTTGATGATGGATACTTGCCGCCGACACCAGATAGTGCTAAACCTAAAGAAATGTACTTTCCTTGTCCCATTCGGGAACTTGTTGGGCCATGTGGTCTGTAAGAAAGGCCTGATGATGGATCTAGCAAAGATCACCGTCATACTCAACTTGCAAGTACCGCGAAGTTTCAAACAATTACGTGCCACACTGGGACACACGGGTTACTATCGGAAGTTCATCAAAAGCTATGCTTAGATCACAGCTCCGATGGAACAGTTGCTGAAGAAGGATGCTACTTATTGTTGGAATGAGGAATGCAACAAAAGTCTGGAGATGCTTAAGGAGAAGATGGCATCAGCCCCTATATTGGTCTTTCCAAAATCGGACGTCGAATTTCATGTGCATGTCGACGCATCATGTATTGCATTGGGGGCGGTACTTACTCAACCAGGAGCAGAGGGAATTGACCACCCGATTCGTTTGCAAGTCGCTGATTGTCAAAAGCTAAGACGAATTACTCCACTACTAAGCGCGAGGGATTAGAGATGGTATACGTGCTTCAAAAATTCCGCCACTATCTACTTGGAGGTCACTTTAAGATGTATACCTATCACTCAATGTTAAAATACCTAGTGAACAAGCTTGTGTTGGGGGGGCACATTTGCAGATAGTTGATGTTATTCCAGGAGTATGATTTTGAGGTCGTCATAAAGACGGGACGTCTAAGCATAGGCCCCGATCACCTGTCTTGAATTGAGACTGGCGAAGAACCCACAAATCTAGAGGATGGACTACTGGATGCACAGCTATATGCGGTGCGCATAGCGGATGGTCACTTTGAGGATATAATCCACTTCTTAACTACAGGAACCGTGCCATAGGGATATTTTGTTCAACATAAGATGTTGGAAATAATACTGAGAGGGGGGAGGGTGAATCAGTATTAGCAAGTTAACAATATTTCATTTCCATAATCAGATTCATATACACTACTTCTATTAATGCAACTTAAGTGTATATGCAACCGTGTTCAGAGAAACTAGCGCATACCTTGAAAACTTATAATTTAGTTAGTTGATCTTTAATCTGTGCATAAGAATCATATAAACATTAACTAGGTGCAGTAAACATAATAAACAATCACACACATGAACACAAGATATAAGGTGGAAACCCAATGTGAGTGAAAACCACCTGCTACAATCATCTCTATCTTTCTTTAATAAGAAACTTCTCTTTACAAATTTTGTACTAGTGCAGTCTTATACCAGTATGCAGGCTTCTACCTGCAGAAGACTACAACCTTCTCTCATTCTCCAGCTTCTCCTGGAAGGGGGCTACAACTCCCTAGCTCTTGTACTAGCTAATGTGTTTACTAGTATGTAGGTGCAGGCCTACAGAAGGCTACAACCTTCTCTTTTCTTCCAGGGACCACGTTTCATAAATTTTCAGACTGGATCCATCAATAATATCAATCAAACATCAAATATATCTGCAACAACCAATTTACTTTGCACCAACCAAAAACTGAATCAAACAATCACTTCTCAGAATGTTGTAACCAAAATACTGTAACAGTAACCAGAACCCAAGCCAGAACCTAGAACACTGTAACAACAAACAGAAGTAGCTAAAACATATTTTATGAGGTGTATGCTACTTCAGTGTGTCAAACCTGTGTTCATATGCATTCTTCCCAAGGAGGACCTATGTATACGCTATTTTGAAATTCCTAACCAGTGTGTATACACGCCTTTGCTATAATGAACCTGTGTACAAATCTGTAAAAGATGATTTAACCTTTACAGCTATTTAGACATCAATTATACCCAAATCATCAGATTTACAGATTACGACATGCGCCAATTATTTAGATAAAATATCAAAGCACACAAAGATACTTCTCTTCAAGCCTTAAGATCTTGACCCATCAATAGAATTTATCCTTCATCAAGCGCTCAGGTTCATCCTTGATTCAGATCTAGCTATGCACCATAACCCAATGACCAATATTCTAGATCTTTTTCTTCATTAGATATTCAATACTTGAGTGCCTTTGCCTAATGATATCCTCCTCCTTTTATAGTCTTAGGCCTTACTTAATACCATGGTCCAAAACCACTTAGAATCAATACCTTGGACGAATTACTTGGGGTCAACACTTTGGACAAGATACCTTGGACCAATACCATGGGTCAAATACCATGGACCAAAAACCAAGTTTTCCAACATGTACGCTCCTTTCCTTGCATGAAAGTGCGTGTATGCACATACACTTATTTTGGTCTGTGAACTCACGTGTATATGCGGCTTGGTCAAGGGGAACCTGTGTATACCTCTTTTTCCTTCATTCTATGAGCCTGAACTGTGATCTTTCATTTGAGTGAGTTACCATCAATGACAACACCTGTGTCATAGCACCAAACCTATGTCATAATGCCAAAAATCTCCCCCTTTGGACTTGATGGCAACCCCAAGTTACTCTCCCCCTTTGTCATCAAGGGCAAAGGGTTATGCTCCCCCTGAGTACATGTTGAATTCTCTGATATGATGAAGTGTGTTATTCATGCGCCCCTTGACTATAAGAAAGGTCTGCAAAAATATGTTCTACAAGAAGAACATGATTCTATACATCATAAATGACCTTCCTATCACCAAAGGCTCATACATGCATCCATCTCTCAACCAAGTGGGGATATACCAAGATTGACGCATCCATCTCCCAACCAAGTGGGGATATACCAAAATTTTATTCATGTCAAAACAAGAACATTACATCATCCATCCCATGCATAGTGGGGAAACAAAATAGGTCGTTACATGACCCTGATAATAAAAGATATACATGACATAGAGACAAAATATCTTAAAACAAGACTATGATAGTTATCAACAACTATCATCTTTCAATCACCCTCCAGAACAACAACCATAATCTCCCTCTGCACTTGTTCCACTTCAATAAAAAACAAATGTGAATTTGTACCAAAATCTTCTAAGATAATGCCAACAATGCATTATTAGAAGTATATGCTCCCCCTGAACCTATGCCAGATGATCACTGACAGACCCATATCGGACTCTTTTCATCCTGAGTTTGTCCCACTGATTTTCTACAAACCAACATATATGCAATTGTATCCACAACAACCGGAGTATGTATGCGGACACGCTTCATGAAACTCGCATACAACCACTTTTCTCTGAAACAAAAAAGTTTCAACAGCAAGATGATGCATCAACTATTCCCAGCTTCTGTCTAAGATATTCAAATGTTTCTCTGGGCAGTGGCTTGGTGAATATATTAGCAACCTATTCTTTGGAGGGAACATACTTCAATTTTACCTTTTGTTCAAGCACTTGTTCCTAGAGAAAATGATATTTGATAGGTATGTGCTTGGTCTTGGAATGCATGATTGGATTCTTTGAAACACTGATTGCACTTGTATTATCACATAGAATGGAAATGGGTGGAGTACATGTGATATAAATGTCTTGCAATATTTTCATCATCCAAAGGAGTTGTGTGCAACAAGATGCAACAACCACATATTTTGCTTCAGCTGTAGATAATGCAATTGAACTTTGTTTCTTGCTGAACCAAGACACTAATCTGGAACCCATATATAATGCACCACCATTAGTGCTTTTTCTTTCATCCACGCTTCCTGCCTAGTCTACATCTGTGTATGCATGAAGTGTAAGATCTGTATCTCTAGGATACCATAAACCAAAGTTTTATGTTCCTTGAAGATATTTGAAAATCCTTTTGACTGCCTGAAGGTGTGATTCCTTTGGATTTTCTTGGAATATTCCAACTATTCCCACTGCATGCATGATGTTGGTTGGGTACCTATCAGATAAAGTAGACTACCAATCATGGATCTGTAGGTTGGTTGATGTACTGCTGTCGATCCATCATTTGAGCTGAGACTGCATCCTGTTACCAAAGGGGTACATATTGGTTTAAAGTCCTCCATGCCATATTTTTTCAATATCTGCTTGAGGTACTTGGTTTGTGATAGAAAAATTCCATCTTTATTTTGTTGAACTTGTAAACCAAGAAAATATGTGAGGTCACCAAGCAGGAACATTTCAAATTCTTTCTGCATTACCAAAGCAAAGTTTTGACTCATGGCTTCTTCATTTCTACCAAAAATGATATCATCAACATACATAACAAGTATTAGCAATTTATCATTGTCAATTTTTATATATAGATTGCTATCAGCTGATCCTTTTGAAAAACCTTATTGATGAAGGTATTTGTCAAGACGATAATACCAGGCCTTTGGACATTGTTTTGGACCATAGAGAGCCTTTCTGAGTCTGCATACAAGTTTTGGATCATTTCCAAGGATGAATCCATCTAGTTGCTCAATATATACTTCTTCTTCTAAGTCTCCATTAAGAAAGG
>APFE031197142.1:120871-143205 GCA_000404065.3 Pinus taeda | reverse complement strand
CTTGAGTTCTAACTAAAGTCCTTCATGCAATAGCTCAAGTAACCCATAAGAAAAGCGTATTTCCTTCTGGCAGTTGCATGTGCCACATCTATAAATCGAACTGAAGTGATTCAAGAGAATAAGATAATGTTTATAGTCTAAATATTATTAAGAGCTAATAATATTCAACTGTTCTATTTTCAGCCTGACAGTCTAAAAATAGACTCCGCCCATAAGTCTAAAAATAGAGGTCCATCTATTTTTACCAACATGACCAATCATCCACAAATAACATCCTGCAACCCATAGACCATGATCCATATGTCTAAAAATAGATATAGTCTAAAAATAGACTTTGCGTCAAAAATAGCCTCCGGGTCCACTTAGTGAAGACGACTTCTTTTCACTAAGCTCCATCATCTTTTTGCATTTTCAACAATGGGGACTTCTTTAATAGTGCGGCCGTGGAGATGTCGTTCCATAGAATCTAGGACTTGTTCCGGCTGGAGCGAAATAGATCGTTCCTCATCCAATTCATGAAAGATGGCAATTGCGCCCCACGACTTTCTTGAGATATGAGACATGGAAGAGGGGGTGGAGATTGGAAGTGGCTGGAAATGCTAGTTTGTAGGCGACGGAGCTAATACATTGAACCACTTGAAAAGGCCCATAAAAATTTGGAGCTAAATTTTGGAAGCCCTTTTATTTGAGAGATGTCTACTTATAAGGCTGGAGTCGAAGGAGCACTTGGTCACCCACTTGAATCAAGATATTTTAGAGCGATGTTGGCCAACTTGTTGCTTCATTTAGTTTTGGTTTGGTTGAGATTATATTTCAGAAGAGCAAGAGTGGCAACTTGGTTCTGAAGTAACTTATCCACTACTTTTACTTTGAAAGAGCCTGGAAGATAAGAAGTTGGAGAAGGTGGGAATTAGCCATACACCATCTCATATGGTGTCATTTTGGTTGCTTCATGATAATTAGTATTATACTACCATTTTTCTGAAGGTAACCATTGCACCCATTGATGTTATTTGTCCGAAGCAAAGCACCACATGTAGGTTTCCAAACATTTGTTTACCACTTCAGTTTGACCATCTCTCTTGGGGTGATAAGTTTTATTCATTTGAGTTGTGTGCTGTGTAGTTTGAAAGGATCCTGCCAAAAGTTGTTGGTGAATGTGGGATCTCGATTAGACACAGTAGAGGTAGGCATGCCATGCATTTTGAAAATTTGATCCATGAAGACCTAAGCCACCAAAGCTGGGGTGAATGGGTGCGGTAGGGCACAAAAATGGCATATTTGGAGAATCAATTAACTACCACCATGATGACCAACTTGTTCCCGAATTTAGGGACACCGGTAATGAATTCCATTAATGAGACATCCATCCATATAGAAATAGGTAATGACAATGGTTGTAAGGTTCCTGGTGTCTTCATTGTTTCCCCTTTGTTGTACTGGAAAACATCACATTCATCCAAAAATGTAAGAATGTCTTGTTTCATCCCTTCCCAAAAAAAAGAGTAGTGTGCATGAGCATAAGTCTTATGGAAGTCTGAATGTCCTATAATGGGAGAGGAGTGTAGCTCTACTAGGATGCATGGTTTGGGAGTGGAGTTAGGGGAGAGAACCGTACGATCTTTATATAGAAGAATATTTTGCTGCCAAGTGTAACCTGTTGGAGGTTTACAATCCTCTTGTAATCTTTGGATTCGCTGGGAAAGAGATGGATGGAAAAACAATTCATGACGGGCCTCCTCAATCCAAGATGGGATGGGAAAAGATAGGGATAAGAGGTTTTCGTCCTCATATTTCTGAGATAAAATATTTTCCACAACATTTTCACGACCTTTATTATAGACTATCTCATAGTCATAGACTAACATTTTGGTAAGCCATTTGTTTTTTTATGGTGAGGATAAACTCTACTCCAAGAAATAATTCAGACTATGGTGGTAACTTCTTATCTGAAAACAACGTTTGTGCAATTATGTGTTATAGCACCATTTACCACTCTTGGTAGATCTGATGCTCTGATTATGGCCTAGGGCAACCTTTCCTTCCAGACTTGGTCCAAAATCTAAAAAACAATGTCTTATTCCCTATACGCTACTTTTCCTTGTGATAAAAGAATGTATATGCGGTTCAACATATATCCAACCTGCGTACATATGTTAAAACACTTAAAAAAATTAAATTTCCTTAATTTCAAGCGGAGTTCACGGGTTTTACCTGTTACTCACCTCCTATTGCCCGTGGCTCAATTGTTTCCCAACTGAAAAAACTAATTTGGAGAAGTATAACTAAACCTCCATGGGAAGGCCTTAAGGGAGAAAGGATGAGATATTGATACTATAGTGAGATTATCCTTGATCAAGTATGAAGAATCCCTGTGCCTCTTTCACTCCCCAAAGCTTCAGGAAACCCATGTTTCCTTGATTATAAATATCCCCCATCTTGCTTGAGATATCCTTGTATTGTTGATGGAGGAAGATTACTGAAGGTCAGGAAAGGACGGATCTGGAGGATAGTTCTGCTTGGAGTCGGAGAAAGACTCAGGTCGTATTTATCCACCTTATTTATAGCTTACTTCAATAAAAGGAATGTTGTTCTATTTTTTATATGAAATGTGTTTATGCGTCAAATCATGTTATAATTCATTTATGAATCTTATATTGATGTATAATTAGTCATTCATTTATATGATTTAAAGTTAACATCATGAATATGCTTTATGTTTCTACTGTCGTGTATGTTCCATTTGAATAATTTTCAGGTTTCAAGAACATTGGGAGAAGCTGAGAGTTTTCACCCTGCTGGATCTGCCCAAACGAAGGACATATGGGTAAGGACACTCCTACGTGATGTAGTAGAATAAGCATTTTTGTTGATTGCTTGAGCATTTCTTATTGAGGTTTTCCCTTTGCTCTATTGGGGTTCTCAACCCAAAGCCTTAGGGTGGTTTCACCCGTAACAGAATTGGCGACTCCGCTGGGGATAATAATCTTGTTATTCCTGGTTTGGGTTGTTTGTTCTCAATCAAGGTTTATTTTCTTGATTGCTTGCTTTTATAGTATTATTTGGTCCATTAGTATCCCACGCATCAAGTTTGATATTCTTGATCAGACCTTGATTTTTGTTTTTCCTAATAAAGCTTTGTATATGCTGTTTTCTTTGACTACAGTAGCGTATACATGCAGGTTTATTTAAAGAGGACACGTGCATACGTGAGTTTCCTGTATTAGAAACGTGTGTGCACACTTCTGTGTCTTTACACAGTTGCGTATGCAATTTTTTGGATTGTTTTTTCAAATCTTTCTACCCAGTTAGGTCTTCTACCTGGTGGTTTATGCTGTTGTATGGTCATCTGCTGTCTAGAGAATTCATTTTTCCTACAAGCTTTCTTTTTCAAAAATATCCTTCTCACTGAAAATATTTGGCCTAGGATTGCTTCTTAAGCAAGTTTGTAGTTTGTATCTTGGGTTCAGGGCTTCGTTCTAAAGTGCTTGGTTGTTTTGGTCTTCCAGAAAATAAAATTGTTTTGAATTTCGTTTCCAACCCGGATTTCAAATCCCTTGATTTGCTCCCCCTTGTTTGGTGGCCTTGTTGTTTTTTTTTGCTTTTTGAGAGTCTTTTTGACAAGTTTGGAAGTATTTCTTTCTTGACCTTTTTGTCAGTTTGTCGAAATCTTTTGCTACTACTTGGGTCAGTTTGTACAAGTTCGTAGTCTTTCTTGTTCAAGTTTTATTCATTTTCAAGTTTATAACTTGCGAGATTGAAAGACTCCTTGTGCTTATTTATTGATCTTTCGAGTTTTAGTAGTACTTTTGTGACCTGAAAAAGTTGTTTTGTTCTCTTTAAAAGAAAAATCTCAAAAAACTTTTCTTTTCTTTTTCTTTTTCCAAGTTTTTGGTTTTTGGTTTCTTTTGTTTTAGTGTTGAAAAGCAAATTGAGATCTCATGCGATTTGTTCCGCTTGCTTTGAAGAGATATTTGCGTTCAAATTTTTTCCCTCTACATTTTAAGTTGGCTTATTGTCTCGATAAAGAGCTGCATTCGCTTATGAGTGTTGTTTAGGATCTTGCATCATCATTGTAATTTGCATTAGGTTAGTTTTCATTTTAAGGCATTCTTAGTTTTTTTAGTTTTTGGGTGTGTGTGGATTTTTTCAAAAAAGAAAAGAAAATTATTTTTCTTATATATAAGTTTTCGTAGAACCCAAGTAGAGATCACTCTTCATCGAAGAAAATGAATGCATTCATATAGTTAAGTTTTCTATTGATTTCTTTTGCGTCATAAAAACATTATCAATTTCACTCTTGTAATTCCCCATGACTTAAAGAACAACTATATAGAACCAAATGATTAATAAAATGAACTAGAGCATGTATTTTTGTCACTAAACAAACACTAACAAGTTTAGGTTCATTAGGGCCTTGGATTAGGTGAGTGGAGAGAGAACTCTCCAAGGCCGCTCAAATTACAAAACGTAGAAGTTGAATAAAGAGCAAAACCCAATATCGTTAGAGAGACTGGGAAAGCTCCATGACTGGGAGTTAAGCATGAGGGAGAGTGTAGACAAGGAAAAGAGATACCCCCTCTCCAACTTGTTGGATCCCGCCTCACGACTGTTCGCCCGGCTTTTGATATGAGTTGGTATCCATAGTTGCCTTTCCTAGGGATCACATAGGTGGCTGCGGAGGGGAATCCTGTGGCACCTGAGGTTGATGTTGCATCATGTTCAACAATACTTCTAGAGGGTAACCTTGCGAAGCTTGGGTGCTTGCATCGACAAAGGCTGTTGTCTGGAGGTCAACATAACTGCCTCTGATACCTTCGCTTGTAGGCCTGGGGCGTAATTACCCCAATCTATTTTCAGAAGGCCCTTGATTTTGGCTTTCTTGTATTTTGGTTTCCGGTCCTAATCACTTGGAGCGGAAATACTTGAAAGTTTTTTGATTGCTTGTATATTTAGGGACTTTTAGAGAGTGCTCTTTGCTACTAGTTGGCCTAGATTTACAACTTTTTCGAGTCTTTAAGTAGATTTCTTAAAAATAATTCAAAGTAGTTGATTGACTGGCTCGTCGGTCTAGGAGACTTCATGGGCTATCACCTATGAGTTCTGTGCCTTCTCCTCGAAGGCGTAGGAGAAATAATGCCAGTGGTTTTCAACTAGTGGCAGCAGGCACATCGAAGATTGATCCTCCGGTTGGAGTCATTGATTCATAAGATAGACCTAGTACAAGTAGAGAGTTAGAGAGGAACACTCTAGTTATTTCTCGAGCCCTCTTCCAGTCGGAAGATAATATCGAGGTTGAAGAGCTTTCAGAGTCTATTGCGGCTCCTAATTCTCCTCTTCCTCCTGATCATCTAGACATTTTATTATACGTCGAAACTTTGACCAACAGGCCTTCCAGCCCAGGTTTACATCAATATATTCCTTCAATGACTAATGCTGGAAGCATGACATCCACGGCAAGTGCTATGAGTATGCAGACTCCTGTATCTATACAAGGAGGAGGAACAATTTCTATACCTTCTATTACTCCTAGCACTGATATATTTGGTTCTACTTCCATTCCATCATCGAGTGGAAGTTCTCAAGCTATTTACTTTGGCATTGGTTTTTTCCCTTTTGGAATGCGACCAGTGCGGTTCCTTTAGTTCCGTTGAGTATTCCATCAGCTTCCTCCACATCCATGGTGAGTGTACCAACTTCTTTTCAGGCTTTCCCATTTAGGGGTGGTCATATACCACATTCCAACCCAACTGTGGGATCCATGCCTTTTTCCTTTTCAGGTCAAGGTTCTAATCCATTTCAAAGTTGGACAAACCCTGCGGTTAGTGGGTTAGGAGCCATGAATCATTCTTATTTTGGCCAACAGGGGAATATGCCGTATTTTTCTGTCAATTATTTTCAAAACTTTTCTCCCTATTCTAACGCATGGAATCCTTATCAGGGGCTTTCTGCTCCTGTTAACACTTCTTTAGGGGGTAACTTTACTAGTTATGGAGTATTTTCGGTAGGAGTTGGTCAAACTCTGAATTTTGCTGGACCACAAGGGGCTCCTTATGGTTTAGTTGGGTCTACGAATTACTTCGGGCAACCTGGTGCGTTCACAAATCCAGGCCATTCTTTTCAGAATGTGAAGAGCTTCGCCCACTCCGGGTGGAATCCTTAGGGTCCGCCACGACTCCCTTTTCTGTCAACATTAAACTTTCTAGATATCACTAAATTGACTAATGATCTGATTAGGTATAACTTGGTTTGGCCTCTGGTCCCAACCAAAATTCCCTTCGATATCCCAAAATTCGAGGGGAAGACGGGTGAAGATCTGGGTGACCACGTAACCACCTTCCACTTATGGTGTTTGTCCAACTCCTTGATAGACGATTCAATTAGGTTGGTATTATTTCAATGTACCCTAACTGGAAATGCGGCTAAGTGGCACATAGAGCTTCTAGGGGGCACCTTCACTTCTTTCGGTGATTTGGCTACTATCTTTTTGAACCATTTTCAATTGCTTGTCTGATATGATGCTGGAACTGAGCTTCTGGCTAATTTCCAACAAGACCAGGCAACTCACATTTCGGATCATATCCAGGAATGGAGGAGAAGGAAGGGGCTCACCAAAGCCGATATCCCACAAGAATTCATTTTTGAATGGTTTCTTAAATCATTGCAACCTGAGATCTCTAAGGACGTGTCCCTCTCCGGTGTTTTCACTGAAGAGCAGGAAATTTTCAGGGCCTAGCAATTAGAACTGATCTATTCTCAGTCTGGGGTTCTTCAAAAATCCTACCAGATGCTTATAGATCCAAGGTGGATATAGCCAAACCAAAGCCAGGTCCCCATGTGGACGGGCTAGTCAGATCAATTGATGTAAACACAGTTAACCTGCTAAATCAATTGCAGCAGTTGTCTTACAAACTGCTTCCTCTATGCAGGCATCACCATCCACATCTACACCTTCTCAACCTATGTCTATAAATGTCGTCCAAACTTCTAACCCCAAAGGAAATAAACAATCCGATGGAAAGAAGAAAGGACGAGGTAGGAAGAAGAACCAGGATGGGAAGGGCAATGCAAACAAACCTGGAAATGATGCTAGAGAGGGTAAGAAATATTCCAAGAAAAAAGATAAAATTTCCATGCAAGCTATGCAATGGGGATCATTTGACTCATCTTTTCCCTAAGATCCAAGATGCTCAATGCTTATAAGTACAATAGGGGTCTTCTATCTCCTAGGCTGTTCTCACTAACCCTTTTCCCGAAGGGCAAAAATTACTTGCTCGCGCAAATTCTAATGCTGGTACCCCTGTAGGGGGCAACCAGGAAGGGGACAATTAATCAAATGTCTATATGATGAGCTCACATATCGACTTCGCTACACGATTGTGTGATTACGGTGAATCAGAATCATCTAAGTCTAAGTTTGCTTCCGATGCCTCAAAGCCGCTCCATATTGAGAGGCCCTCTGTTGAGTCTATACCTTGGATGCCGAAAGGCTCCATGAAGTGCTCGACCATTAACCTTAATGCTAGGGCAACCCAAAACTACTCGATTGTAGAAGATCTGGCTTAGAGTCCTTGTGCTATGTCAGCATTAGAGGTACTCCAATCATGCCCTGCTCAGAGGAGTGCTTTGCTCTTGGCAATCAGAGTAGTAGATCCAAAAAATTCTCTTGTACTCACTTTTGATATGTCAAACATCAAAAAGAGACTTCCCCATCATATGGCTTTCCAGATAAAGTCTACATATTGAAATAATAACATCTTTCGAATAGTTATAGATGAGGGAGCTTCCACATGTGTGATTTCCATGTCATGTTGGAAGGCCATTGGATCACCTCAAGATGTTCCTTCATCGACTTTATTGACGACATTTGATGGACATTCTCATAGGCCGCATGGGATTATTCCAGCCTTTCCCATCTGTGTTGGGGGAAAGATGGTAAATATTGAGGTAGAAATTGTCGATGTGAACCTGGATTACAACCTCCTCTTAGGCAGGAATTGGATTTACGTGATGGATGCCATAGTTTCATCATTATTTCACATCCTTTGTTTTCCTCATGGGGGAAGGATTGTAAAATTTGATCAGATGGATTATTCTTTGGGTGATTCTCACACATCCTCTGACTCTACTGTTCCATTAGTGGACAATCCTAGGCAACCTATTGAGAATTTAGGAGTTGGGATGTACTCTTCTGTAATGGGTAGTTTTGATCTCCCTGCTTCTCCAGCTAGAACCAATGCTATTTCATCCTCTAGGGACCTTCTCGAAGAGATTTCTTTCGAACTCATTATTTTTCGGACCCTTGGCCTTTAATCTCATCTACCACCACATTAGATGGAGGGAAGGTAGGTGGAATGGCATGTCTTATGTCTGCAGCGGAATTTACTTATCAGTTTATTGTTAACTCCGCAGACTCCCATCCTACTACTTTCTCACCAGAAGAGTTAGATGGAGATGTGGCTCCGGCCTGGACCCTCGATTCAACTTCAGCTCAAGATTGCTTAGATCCAGTCTTACCATCTGAGGAAGAAATTCTAAAAGAAATGATGGGTGTTGATAGACCATGGGATGATTTACATCATCGTTCATATTTCCTCCCTCATTTGTGAGAAATTGAGTCAAGTTTGTCCAATCCATCTATTAGTGATGTTCATATAGTTTTAAACCCTTTCACCCCAACACAGTTTTCTGTCGACGGTAACATGTCTGTTATCTCATGAATTGTACCTGTGAACATCTCTAGGAATCCTAAAATAATTGAAAATGTCTTCATCGGAGCTGACTGTTCCCCTGAAGAAATTCAAATTTACACCGATCTCTTCAAAGAGTTTCATGATGTGTTCACTTTGTCTTATGAGGAAATGCTTAGAATAGATCCATCTATAGTCCAGCATGAGATCAAGACATGTGAAAATGCTAAACCTATTTGTCAAAACCTTCGACTGGTCAATCCTAGAAAATCAGCAGCTATTAAAGCTGAAGTTGAAAAGCTGCTTAAGGCGAGCTTTATATACCCCGTTCCTCTGACTGAGTGGGTCTATAATCCAGTCCCCGTAGATAAAAGCAAGGGATGATTTGAGTATGTATTGACTTTAGGGACCTAAATAAGGCTTGTCTGAAAGACAATTACCCCACTCCCTTTATTGATCAAATTATTGATGAATGTGCGGGTAATGAAATTTTTTTTCGTTCATGGATGGATTCTCTGGTTACAATCAAATTACTATCCGTCCAGAAGATCAACACAAGACAACATTTATTTGTCCTTGGGGTACATTTGCATACAAAAAGATCCCTTTTAGCCTTAAAAATGCCGGAGCCACTTTTCAGTGGGCCATGCATGATTATTTTCACGACATCAAACACATTATCAAAGCATATCTGGATGATTTAGCTGCTCGTGCTCGAAAGAGAATTGATCATCCTAAACACCTTCGGTTGATATTTGAACGATGTTGTTTTTATAAAATTCGGTTGAATCCAATTAAGTGCGTTTTCACTGTCACATCTTGTCGGTTGTTAGGATTCGTTGTATCGACAGATGGGATACGTGTAGGTCCCTTCAAGGTTGAGGAAATACTTCAGTTGCCTCCCCCATCTTCCATTCGTCAACTTCAAAGTCTCCAAGGAAAGGCAAATTTCTTGAGGAGATTCATAGCAAATTATGCCGAGATTACAAAAGGATTTATGCGTTTTTCTTAAGAAAGGAGTCCCATTTTTATGGGATGATTTCGCGCAAAGATCTTTTGATGCTTTGAAAAAAGCATTAACTTCTGCTCCATTATTGAGTCCACCCGATTATAGCAGAGACTTCCTTTTGTATCTCACTATAGCAGAATCAACCATTTGTATGGTTCTGGTTTAGGAAGATGATACTTTATGTGAGCATGTAATCTACTACCTAAGTCGAGGCTTGGTAGGTCCTGAACTATGCTATTTTCCCATAGAGAAATTAGCTTTGGCAGCTGTCCATGCTTTCCAGTGGATTCGACATTACATTTTTCTTCGAAAAACGTTCGTCTTAACAACTGTCAATCCATTTCAGTTTGTCTTCAGTAGGCGAGTGATTAGGGGCAAATATAATAGACGGATTGTCATTTTGCAAGAATTTGATCTCGAATTCATGTCGGTTAAATATAAAAAATCTTTAGTATTTGTAGAGTTGATATCAGAGCTGTCTTGTGAGGAAGAAATTATTCACGAGGAAAATTTTCTCGATAAGCAATTATTTCTCATTTGTTTACAAGATCCTTGGTATGGAGATATCATTATACATCTCCAGACTTTGAAGTTCCCACTCGCTTTCTCCAAAGATGAGCGTATAAAGTTTCATCACCTCGCTAAGAATTATGTTATTATAGGTGACACATTATATCGTCACGAGATTGATTCAATCCTTAGGAGTTGTTTGACTTTGGAAGAAGTTGATTCAATTCTTAATGATTGCCATAGTGGAGCTTGTGGCGGTCATCTATCGGGGCTTGCAACATCCCAAATTTTTTTGCAAGCAGGCTACTTTTGGCCTTTGATTTTCAAATATTATATTGAAGTGGTCGAAAGGTGCCATCCTTATCAAGTCTATACTCGGAAAATGCGCACGCATCTAGCTCCACTTTTCCCTGTTATCATTGTTGGTCCTTTCACGAAGTGGGACATTGATTTTACTACTTGTAATCCACCTTCAGCAGCGAATCACTAGTACATCATTGTAGCTATAGACTACTTTACAAAGTGGCTAAGGCCATGCCTACTTTCAAAAACGACAGTGAGGCAATGACCTTGTTTCTCTTCAATCAGGTTATTTCATGATTTGGTATCCCTAAAGAGAATGTCACTAACCATGGTAGTCATTTCCAAAATCAACTGATGTTCCAATTGGCTCTCAAGTTGGGTTTTTGGCAGGAGAATTCATATCCATATTATCCTCAGGACAATGGGCAGGTTGAAGCCATGAACAAGTCCCTTAAAATCATCCTGCAAAGGACGATTAAAAAATATCAATCCAATGGACACATCATGTTGTATCCGACACTTTGGGCATATCGAACGTCAATTAAGACTGCCACTGGTTTTACTCCTTTTCAACTAGTTTACGGGTTGGAATCTATCTTTCCTATTGAATGTGAAATTCCTTCTCTTAAGCTAGCTATTGAACTTCTTCCAGAGATTTCTAGTCTCGAGGAACGCCTCGTTTATTTGGAGCATCTTGATGAGAAGCTTCAAGATGCCTCCATAA
This sequence comes from Pinus taeda, assembly GCA_000404065.3. Classification (NCBI taxonomy): domain Eukaryota; kingdom Viridiplantae; phylum Streptophyta; class Pinopsida; order Pinales; family Pinaceae; genus Pinus; species Pinus taeda. The sequence goes on along the minus strand of APFE031197142.1, from coordinate 131,969 downwards.
TAAACGAAGCCCATAAAAAGAGGGTAAAAACTCAATCCGATAAAGCTATTTGCCTTCAAATTTTTTCTGAAGTGACCTTGTACTGGACTACGATCAAGACAAAGACGCCCTAGGGGCAGACAAGTTTAAATCTATGTGGTACGGTCCCTTTATAGTCAAGCACGTTTTGAAAAAGGAGGCTTATGAATTAATTGAATTTGAAGGAAACAAGTTGGCGGAGCCCAGAAATGGGCTCTACCTTAAGAAGTGCTTTTCTTAGGCGTCGTTCGAGCACTTGTTTGTATATATTGTATGTTTGCACATATCTATCTAGCGGTTTTAGTGATGTTGATATTTTTTATCTGCTTTGGGCAGTTATTGATGGACAATTTGGTATATCTAGGATTTGCCGATGGTGTGAGTAGGCATACCCGGAACCTTGCTTCCATGGGTTGGGTGATTTATTATCCATCTGGTCAGTTGATGGTTTCGAGAGAATGTATCGGTCCTGCTTCGAATAATATTGTCGAATATACTGCTGTTATTAATTTGTTATCCGAAGCAATATCTTTTGGTATTGATTCATTAGTAATTTATTTAGACTCACAACTGGTGGTATCTCAGCTGAATAACACTTATCAGGTATGAGATCCTTATTGATATCGCCAATTTTTGAGAGTGAGATTGTTGCAACGATCATTTGTTTATATCACATATGTCCAAATTCCACCATCAGAAAATTCATTAGCAGATTCTATTGCTAATCAAGCATTATATTGGCATATAAATCATTCATCAAATTAAAAAACATAAAAAATAATCAAAATTTCATCTGAATATATCATAAAATCGCCTGTATATAGATAGAGTGTTTGTGTCTAAAATAATATATAAAAAATTGGGACAAAATGCCCTACAAAATTTGGGCTTATGCCCATCATCATGTCCAATCATAAAAAGATCTGATCATCTATCTAGTTGGCTCAGGATGAGCAACCAGAAAATAAACGACATTGGCTACACGCCGGAATAGCTGCACCCAGTCTTGTGATACTCCTACCACACAACGTTGTATCTCCTCAAGTAGATCCTCTATGGATATCATGGGTACTTGGTGAGTCAGCCTCACCAAGTTCCTCTGCACTGTATGGAGAAATCTCTCTGTCTCAGCTGCAGCCCCTTAGACATCTCTCCCGCGACACCTTTGTCTAGGAAATCCGTCAGGTCTCACTGGTCCCACATCTGAAACACGATCAATATATTTTGTAAGTGTCTTGTCTCATCAAAAATATTTTTAAGTTTATTAAAAAACCAAAAAATCTTAAAAAATCTTAAAAATTAAAAAATTGTTACCTATGGCACCCCATGCTACATTCGATCATAACAATAAATATGAATCTCCTTGGAAATCCATCCCGACATAGGGGTAGTCATCGACTGCGATGACCTATTGATCCCACCATGTGAAAAACTCGTCATCAAAATTTGCCCTGGGCACATGGCCACCCACAAGGTGTTTCATCAAGTCCACCCATCTACCCATTTGTGGATCTCTAGGGCTGCTGATAGTTGATAATACCTTGGGTCGAAGCCCAGGTACTTTCTCAAAGAAGAATGAGCATAATATTGTGCCATATCCAAATTTCTTTGTCTAACCCTTCTAAATGGAGGTCAGTTGGTTCTTCATATTGGTCAGTAGAGGTGTGCATCAATCAAACACTGTGGTGAGACATTCCACTGCTAGGCTCATAGATACTCGTGAGGCCTGATGTAAAGCAACAGAGCCATTTGCCATGGCAATGGTAAATAGTAAAATCTTTAAGGACAAGTTCTCTACGTGTTTGATTGGAATTTGACTTCCAATATTTTCAAGATGACCAGGACAGTATATATGGACATAGTCTTCTACAGTAAGACTACCCCTCGTCCTGCCAGTCGAATGCACCACCTCTCCCTTTTGAGAAAGACCAGTAATAAAGTATATATTTGCGAACTCGATCCTTAGGGGCATCTTATCGATCATGAATGCATCATCCTATGCACTCCAGTAATGAATCAAAAGCTTAAGCAATCATGTGTTAGCTTTCATATTTTGCATCTTAAATTTTTTTAGCAAACCACAACCTCTTAAATCATCCAAAGCATTTTGGTCCTCCATTACTTGATTATCTATAGCACTATGCTCTCTTTCTCGCCAGGTGATGGTCATCCTACCCAAAAAAATGTTTCAAACCGTTAGATTTATGTTTTAAAGTTTTTACTCATGCACACGTGGTTTTTCTTTTAACACAGTCGCGTGTAGGGCCCTTGTATACGCGGGTTACCTATATTCAACCCACGTGTATGCAGAGTTGAAATTTTTGACATCTTTTCATATGGTCAAAACTTGAAAAAAATATTTAAAAAGTATCACAGATAATTACAAGTAGGATATAAGGGTTACTTGGAAGTTTTGGAGCGATTTGAATGGTTCAATTGGTCAGAGGAAGTTTGTTTGGGTTTGTCTCCATAGCTCCTTGCTCAAAACACAAATGACAAAACTGTGAGTCCAAAAGTCCTTATATAAGTTGAAAAATAAAAATAATTTTTTCAAAAATTGATTTTTGTCTTATGGAATTTTTTTCCTTGTGGCTTGGAGTGTCGAGAATGGGTTATCTTTTTAGGAAATCTTGGATACTTCTTCGAGACATCATTTTGGTCCCATGACCACAGACCCGTCATGGCAGGTATTGTTTTCTTACTAGCATATAGGTTAGAGAATACAACTTTCCGTTGCATTTTGCATACTAGCCTCCATGCTACGATACGTTAGGCTTAAGGTTGACCCCATTGTATCTTGATTTGCAAACCATTTTCACTTGCCAACTTTAAAAATCATGATGTGATGGTAGAGCCAACCTTTACATGGGCATCTTAGTAGATCCTCGCTGACATTGGTTGTCCATGCTGCTATATTGAGTAGGCTCGGGAGTCCTCTTTAGTCCCACCATGACTTGTGCATTGAAGGCTCATTCTTATTCTTCTGCGCTAATTTCATGCCTTATACTCTAGAGGCTCTTTTGTGTTGAATTGTACTACTGCATTGCATATTGACTACTCGCACCTTTTGGCCTTGAGATGGCTTCACTTGGACTCGTGTTTAAGCTACTTATCGACCAAGTCTTATGCAAAATCAACCTTGCAATCACTTAGCCTCTACAAATTGACACACCCTTATACCTGTGGAAAGAACATCACTTTGAGTGTCCTTGACCAGTTTCACCACCTTGCATTGAGCATAGGAATGTTCCCCTCCCAGGAACTAGAGTATCTGCTTTTTCGACACTCGTTCTTTCCACTGTAATGTAGCATTATTTTATTCTTTTTCAAGATTCATTTAAAAGAAAAAGACAAAAAAATTATATATTCCAAAAAAGAGCGGGAACAGGACATTATTTCCATATTTTGATGGCAGCTAGAGTCAGTCGTGTTGCCCTTGAACAAATCACTCAAAAGAAAGTCTTTCCTCCATTGGGGTGGGCTAAATTAGTTTTACTTAGGAGAGCCTTAACCTTGTTACCAAGTCAGTCCTCCTCCGATTAATTACCTCTTCCAATCATATGGAGAGTTTTCTTGTGCCAGCATGACAAACTTATACAAAGTTATCATATGATCCATGTAGTCACAGTTGAGTCGTGCTTTTGTTCAAGGGAAGTAAACCTAAGTCAGCCTCTCTACAATGTTTCTTGACCTATTTTTTAGTCGGCCATTCCTGGTTGTCAGTGTCATGTTCATTATCACATCAGTTTTATTGGTCCTTTGCTCGTGCCAGTTGGAGAAGGTCTCCATTGCTTTCTTGCTGGCGGGTCTTGTCCTTATCGACTACGACATATTGCTCTGAGGGCAGATCTAGAGCCACATCCTGGCCATATTTTCATTATTGATATGTCACCTTGTGCTTAGCATTATTTAGTATCATAGGTCTTTGACTGGGTGGTTTCCCTTGTGTTCGACATTAGCTTTCATGATCACACATTGGGATTCGTGCACTTCCTTAGTTTCCATTTGACCCTATTGGTGGATTCCTCACCTCTATGTCAACTTTCATTATTGGTTGGTTCAGAGGGTTTCTATCATGTGCTAAACACATCTTGTGTACGCTGGAAACGTGCTTCGGTTGGGTTACTACATCTTTGTTTGTCCGATTCTTTCCACATTATTGGCCTACAGGTTAGACTCGCACTAGATTGATGAAGGATTCCTTAATGCATTCCTTCTAGCAGATCTTTTCCCATCGACTTCAGCTCATTGCTCTGGGAAAGGGATCTAGAGTCCATTTGGCATACCTTAGGGTTTTCAGTCAGCAGTGGCAGATTCCTTCGTTATTGACAGTAGGAAAACATCATTGTCTCCCGATTGATAGATTCTTTCAATTGTTCAACTACAACTCATTTATTCGCACTTGTTAGATTGTACTGGGTACCTTGACTTTCATCATCATTATCAGTGAGTAGCCTCACGTTTGTTAATGGTATACATCAATGACTGGTAATAAAACGATTTCTCACACGGTCGACTTCAGATCATTCATGCCCCTTGTGTAGAAATGTACCACGATGGTTGGTGAAGATCTTGAGTTTGCATCAGCATGTCCTGGTTCATTTGTCAATTGCTCCTGTTTCTGCTAGTTGACACCATCCATATTATATGTTGCAGTTCCTTACAGCGACATCTTATATGATGGCACCCGAGTTGCGGTGTAGTACCATTTATTCCATCATGTCCACTTGGCACTATTTGGATCAATTTATTGGCTTCTGTGATCAGCTTCATACTTTAACATCATTGATAAGCTCTTTATATGTGATATTCAGACATGTACTTTCTTGATTATGATCAGATGATCCACTATGTATTTTTAGTTCCTTTATACTTGTATGCATATTGGATCCACTTTTGCACTTGACATGCAGACATGCTTTACTATTTCTGAGCATGGGTATGCCTGCCTCAGACAACAATTTCTTTTTGATCTCTTTCACTGGCTTGGCAAGCTGAATTCTGGTGAACTCCTCCTCGGTCTCGGCATGATTCGTTCCATACACTTAATACATTTCGGTCATCATGTACCCCTTCTGACCTCATATATTAGGGGGCATATGTTATAGCACCATTTACCACTCCTGGTAGATCTGATGCTCTGATAATGCCCTAGGGCAACCCTTCCTTCCAGACTTGGTCCAAAATCTAAAAAACAATGTTTTATTCCATATACGCTACTTTTCCATGTGATAAAAGTGTGTACACGTGGGTCAAAATATATCCAACCTGCATACATATGTTAAAACAATTAAAAAAATTAAATTTCCTTAATTTCGGGCGGATTTCATGGGTTTTACCTGTTACTCACCTCCTATTTCTTATGGCCCAACTGTTTCTCAACTGAAAAAACTAATGTAGAGAAGTATAAATAAACCTCCATGGGAAGGCCTTAAGGGAAAAAGGATGAGATATTGATACTAAAGTGAGATTATCTCTGATCAATTTTGAAGAATCCCTATGCCTCCTGCACTCCCCAAAGCTTCAGGAAACCCTTTTTTCCTTGATTATAGATATCAACCATCTTGCTTGAGATATCCTTGTATTGGTGATGGAGGAAGATTGCTGAAGGTCGGGAAAGGACGGATCCAGAGGATGGTTATGCTTGGAGCCAAAGAAAGACTCAGGTTGTATTTCTCCACCTTATTTATAGCTTACTTTAATAAAAGGAATGCTGTTCTATTTCTGATATGAAATGTGTTTATGCATCAAATCATGTTGTAATTCATTTATGAATATTATATTGATGTACAATTAGTCATTCATTTATATGAATTAAAGTTAACATCATGAATATGCTTTATGTTTCTACTGTCGTGTATGTTCCATTTAAATAATTTTCAAGTTTCAAGAACATCGGGAGAAAGTGAGGTTTTCACCTTGCGGGATATGTTAGCTTCACTACCAAAATTGGGTCCATACATGTCCTAAAAGTCTTCAAGAATGCTAAAAAATCATCCATCAATCGAAATGAGCAAGGGAGGAAAGCCCTTGGAAGGGCTGAAAATCACTATTGGGAGGCGAAAGACCAAAGGAAAATAGTGGAAAAAACCCGCAAACACAGGCTTAAAAAGAGAAGGAACAACCCTCGTTAGATCTAGCCGATCAATAGCCCAGATCTAGGCAGCTAATCGCAACTGGCCAAGCAGAGGGGACAAACATAAGGCGGGTGCATGACACCACCGATTAACGATCACCAATGATCGGATCGATGAGTCACATTGGCGAGAGGCATATATTATATATAAAGGGGCTTGGGCATTGAGCGATCAACGATTGCAATCAGATCGCATCGCTGTATCGCATCAACAATATATTAGGGGCGGGGCTTATGCACATATGTATTTGTGATGCGATAACCGGACCCGATGGTTATGTGTCACAATGCTAGATAATATTTGAAGTCAGCACCCATGCCATTTTAATGTATTTCCTGTGTATTTTGTTATGTAATAAAATACAAAGGGAAAAACGGACAATGCCTATGCGATAAAACCCGGACCCGAAAGGGTTTCGGGAAGAAAAATGGATATATTTTCAAGTCCGCGGAAGGCATTTTTTTTAATGTTTTTGTGTGTTTTCTTTGTTTAAATGAAATACGATGGAACCTTTGGCTAGTGCTGATTGTGATGGAGCTCAGACCCAAAAGGGTTCAGGAAGTGGAATATATGATATTTGAAATCCGCCAGGGTTGTTTTTCATAAATTTCCAATGTTTCGGCATATGTCCGATATGAAGGAAAAATTGCAAAACAAGCAGGATTTCAGGCGGGTCATGGGTGGTAAGTGGTTTAGGCCTAGCTCCGCTCGATGCCATACAACTGCTGCCACGTGTCTAAGACAAGGAGAGAGAAAACCGCCCTCATCAGGTGGTTAACTCTAGTACAAAGGAGGTGCCCAAAATGAATCATCACCGTTGGATCTGAGACTCCCAAATCGTTGACGGAGACGTGTTATCATTGCAAAGGTGGACCCAAGAGGGGAATAAGCCATTTCTAAATATTTCTTAAGTTTGAAAAGGACAAAGGTAGGTGGGATTTTCACAGTGTCATTGTGTTTTCTGTTTTAAACAGAAAACAATCCTGTAGTGATAGAAAGGGGGCATTTAGAGGGATATATGGGCTCGAAGACCCATTGCACCATGTACCAGAGCACGAGAGACATATTGCCAGGAAACAAGAGCCGGAAGAGAGAAAGAGAAGAGCCATTCCACCACACAGACCATGCAACACAGAAGCATCATGGAGCACGCGCAACTAGTCTGAGACAAAATCGGCCATGAAGCATCAACAAAAAGTGCAGCTCATCCATAACAACACAATCAATTGTGGGGCATATCTGGCACAAGAGAGCTCTGAGACAATGCAACAAACCATCCAAAAATATCTGAAAACTATTATTCCTCTATTAGGAGGGAAAACCTCCAAGCCATGCTTACCTTCAGGGAATCAAATAGTTAAGGGACAGAGGGGATAGATTAAGACTCCGAGCCTTCTAGAGAGCTTAGGAACATTGTAAATAGGCTATAAATCGCTATTAGCAAGATGTAATAGGGGTTCAACTTAGAGATTATTCCTCCTCTGTTCCTTCAAGATTCTCATCTTCATTCTAGAAATATAAGCTTCTTTTGCCATAATATGTTCAACACCCATTCCCTTTGCTATTCTATGCTTGAACTTGAACAATTTGTTCATGTTTCCGTTGTGTTTAAGGCCAGATAATTTTCATCTTATCTCTGCTTTTAATGACTTAGATTTGCAAGCTTCTTTGTAGCCTGTAGCTAACCATTCATATGTGGTCATATATGCATCTTCCAGTACAGTGAATATTCTCTTTTGCTGCCTGTAGCTAGTCATTCATTTATGTTTATATATGCAATTTGCTAATACAGTTAGTATTCTCCATCTATCCATTAAATCTATAAAATATTGAGAATTAGTGGTTTAAAGCCTTGTGTTGTTGAGAGTGTTCATGCATGCCTTGAGTGGGAATAGAGCTGAAATGGTCATATAACTTGATCCAAACCGTCATCCATTCCAATAGTTACGAGAACAATATTGAAGATTATATGTTACCAGGCATCTCTGAGCTGCAACCTAGGAGAGTTTCCTGGAGTGCTAACATAATTGGCGCCATTGTCGGGAAAAGAAAACTGAAGCTCAGCTTCCCTGGGAGACGACATAGATCCAACTTTGATGATATACCAAGTCTGGACACTCTTTCTGGTTGTAATCATCTATCTGGCAACTCTACTGGAGGCCGAACCTTTTTGGTGACTCCACATCATAGTTCTGGCTCAGTTTGTGAGGCATACTCGGAGAAATCCACAGAAGTCACAAGCTGGCCCAGTACCTGACCCTGAAAAGATCATCAAAGAAAGAAAGGTATTGCAGAAAGAAGCATCAGGTTCAGGTAAACCTAAACAATCTCCTATATCTCTTCAAGAAAATTCTGCAATAGAACAAATACATGTTGAGATTATAGCTTCTAATACTAGTAGCAAAGAAAATATCTTAGAGATTCATAAAGCTCCTTATTCTTTAGGTTCTCCTTTTTTTGTAAATCTAAAGAAAACCTCACCTCCTATCCATCATACTCCTTTAGTCCTATCAATCACTCCTCATCCTTCTGTCATTTAGAATTTCAGTACCCATATAGCCACCACAACTATGGCAGGACCACAAGCACCCACCAAATTGGAAAGAATCATAGCTTCTAGGTATGGACCTCTAATACTGCCCACTCCTTTGAATGCCATGCATACTGAAGAATATTAGAAGTATATGCCTAAGTTCACTGGGACTGAAGGTGTTACAGCTGAAGAACATCTTGAATCATTCTATAGCTATGCTAATAACCTAGACATTCATGAAGATGATGTTTGGATGAAAATCTTTGTTCAAAGCCTAGATGAAGAGGCTTGAAAATGGTTCAGAGAACTGAGCCCAAGATCTATAGCTGATATTAAGGCTTTAGATGATGCATTCCTAAAGCATTGGGGGGATAAGAAGGATCTCCTCTACTGCCACACTGAGTTTGGGAACTTATAGAGGGAAAATGGTGAGCTGCTATCTCATTTTAATAAGAGATTTAATCGCATGTACAACAAGATACCTGCTGAAGTAAAACCCATCACTACCTCTTCTAGACTCATCTATGCCAGTGCCTTTGATTCTAAATTCTATTTACTATTGAGGGAGAGGTGATGTGCTACTTTGGCTGATATGCAAGATGCAGCCTTGGAAGTAGAATCAAACATCATGGCTACAAAAAACCTCAAAGGTAATGTTGATAGAAGGAGACAGAGGGGTGAACCTTCATCATCCTCTGATCCTAAGATAGATAGAATGACCAAAATGATCGAGTCATTAGCCTCTAATTTTCCAAAATAAAGGTTGAGCAACATTCTGGGAAAGGAAGGGTTAATAATACCTTTGCTCCTCAAAATCCACATCTATATAGAAGACCTGATGAGCAGTTACAAATTTTGCAAAGAAGCAAAGAGGCAAATGAAGACCAAAGGCTGAAGGTCCCTTTTTAGAATGCAATCATGGAAGAAGAGCAGTTTGAGGAAGATTATGAGATCCATGGTATGGAAGACAAAGGAAACACCACCTTTTTAACCAAAGCTGCCTATGAAAAGTCATTATTCAATGACCAGATTAGCCAAGAGTGGGATGGTGAAGTTGTTCTACAAACTGAAAATCAACATCAATATAATCTGAGGTCTATGATGAATAATGTCAAAGAAACTCGTGTTCATAAAGCTGCTGTCCCTGTAGAACAACAAGCTAATAAGCAGAAGCAATCAACATTTGACCCTATCATTCTCAAAACTCTTGCCATAGAGGTAAGAGGCCTTGACAAGTCCCCTTCTTCTTTTAGTTTTCAATCAGAAATCCAGAAGCCAAGAAAACCTATGCCCCTGATTGAACTAGTGAAGAATGAGTCTTTCAAGAAATCTATCCTTGAGGCTCTTGAGCCTAAAACCATCCAAGCTTCCACTAACTATGTAAATTTGTAAGATTACCAACCAACTGTTATTCTTAGACAAATGATAGAAAATTGTGAAGACAACTCCCCATCATTCTATGTTTCTATGTCTATTTATGATGAAATCCTTCACAATTTCCCTTTGGACACTAGAGCCAGCCATGATCCAATGCCCATGGTTTTCATCGATAAGATCGGTCTTAACATTACCAAGCCTTATCAGTTGGCCTCTACGTAGCTTAGAAAATTAGTTTGCCAAATCACAGAGGAATAAGGCCCACAAATTTGGGACATGCTCTTTGACGGGGCTTGCTCTGAGGGCGCTGCAGGAACAGGTGAAGTCCTTGCATCCCCCACACAAGAATGCATTGATTCATATTTCATATTAACTTTTCAAGTTGTTAGCGCTTGGAATTTACCTAGGCTGAGATAGACAAACTCTCAAGGCTACATCAAACCATTTCACCTCGTAGCTAGCCCTACGAGGTATGAGAAGGCTCTCTCGGGTCAAAACTCGATGGATTTTGTCAATAGGATGAGTTGACCGATTAGGAACAAGGATTTTAGGCTAGTAAACTGATATGGGGATTGGTTTAGAGTTTTTGGATTGTTTGGTGGCAATTGGAGGGAGTGCAATTCAGGGTGCGGGGATTGAGCTCAGTTTTTGCAGGTGATTCCTTGGGGCAAGGTAGGAATCTATGCTGATGCCTTTAGTTGAAAGAGATGATCAGGAGGAAAGGAGAAAAGCTAAAGAGGGCAAACAATGATTTGAATCCTCTCTAGACGGTGGAAAACATAAAATTTAAACAAAATTGAAAGCTGAGCATGACATGCATGGATTCAAACTTTATCACTTCTTTTGTTTAAATAGCAGCAAGAGATCAAGGAATGAAACACATAAACACACTTACAATAACAGTAGGAAGCACACCATCAACATAATAATCCACAAGAATCCACAATGAAGTCTGCAAAACCCTGGCCTTCCTTTTCCTCAAATTGCAGAAAATACAAGTCAAAAATACAATAGCACTTCTCCCTCTAGAGTC
>APFE031197142.1:64956-114783 GCA_000404065.3 Pinus taeda | reverse complement strand
ATATCTACACTCCCAAACTAAGTTGCAACAATCAAGACACTATAGATGGATGGGTTTTCTACAATAGTTTCATTTAGTCATCAGATATAAAAAGGGCATACACAATAAAGTTGCAAATATGTTATCTAGACCAACTATAAATGCATCTACTATACTTGAGCATAACTCAGTATTGCATGACAGCTACATTGAACAATATGCTCAAGATATAGATTTTAAAGATGTATATGCAAATTTAAGTCAAGGCAAAAAAGTAGAAGAATTGGATTATCACATTAAGGACCAACTACTGTATCATTGTGGGAAGCTATGCATTCCACAAACTGAAAGAGTAAAGATAATTTGAGAAGCACACACTTCTTTAATATCATGTCACTTTGGGGTAAGTAAAACGGTTGCACAACTGCAAAGATTTTTGTTATTGGACAAAAATGAATAAGACAATTTCTAGATATGTAAGAGGGTGTACCATGTGTGCTAAAAGCAAGCCTAGCAATAGAAAACTAGGCTTGTGCACTCCACTACCATTTCCTTCTCATCCTTGGGAAAGTATTTCCATGGAATTTGTTGGAGGACTGCCTAAATCTAGGAAAGGTCATGACTATTTATATGTTGTTGTGGATAGCTTCAACAAAATGTGTGTTTTGATAACTTGTAACAAACAGATTACAGCTGAACAAACTGTAAAGTTGTTCTTTTAGCATGTATGGGTTCATTTTGGATTACCTACTTCCATTATATCTAATCTGTTAAAAAATTATATATTACAGAGCAATGGAACACATAAAATATTGCAGAAATATAAACACAGAAAACACATAAAACAAGAGAGACACAGATATACGAGGCTCAACCAGTTTGGGCTACGTCCACCTCGAACAACTAGTCCTTCCATTCTATTATCCAGCAAAATGAAGAGACACAACCTACAACAGATCCACTATAATATCCTTTGTTTTCTCTCACAGTCTCACCTCTCTATTTCTCGCTCACAGAATACACATCTAACACACAACCTCAAATACAATGCCCTCATACAAAGAGAGGGGTTGCCTTCTAGGGAAAAATACCCTAAAATAAACATAAGTTCTACCATCAGATCATATTCCTAATGAACGACCCAGATTTACTAGAAATTACTATACTTTTACAAGGAAATTTTACATCTTTTTTTTAGCTTCGGGGGCGCTGCCCCTGAGCCCCCGCCGGGGGACCGCTAGCCCTCAGACAATGCAGTCGGGGGGGTTCGGCCCCCCTGGACCCCCGCAGGTAGGACAAGTTCCCCCGGCACCCCCCCGCATTGAGGGGTGTACAAACTTCATGGGGTATACATTCGGCTGAAACAAAGACCTCTAAACAATCATGCTCCACACACAACAATCTCCCACTTGGAGAATGATTGTAGCAACTCCACCGCTGCTTCATTTGCTAAATAATGACTCCTCTTTGGACTTGGCTGTTTCTCGTCTTCATCGTCATCCTTGAAGACCAATTGAAACTTAGCATATTCTCAGTTTCTCCCTGGTTACAACTTTTGTTAGCATATCTGCAGGATTCTGGCTAGTGTGTATCTTTTCCAGCTTCAACTCTCCATCTTCCAACACTGATCATATGAAATGGTACTTGAGCTGTATGTGTTTAGTCCTGGAATGAAATGATGAGTTCTTTGCAAGATGACTGGCACTTTGGCTATTACTGTATAACGTGCCCATATCATGCTCCTTACCCAATTCACCCATAAACCTTTGTAACTAGATCATTTATTTACTAGCCTTTGTAGCAGCAACATACTCTGCTTTTGTTGTTGAAAGTGCAACAACACTTTGGATTTTTGAAACCCAACTGACAGTTGTTCTAGCAACAGTAAATACATATCCTATAGTGCTCCTCCTGCCATCTCTGTCACCTGCCATATCTGCATCAACATATCCTTGTAGGGAAATGTTTGAACCACCAAAGCATAATGCTTGATTTGTGGTACCTTTCAAATATCTGCGAATCCATTTCACTGCCATCCAATGTTCCTTTCCTGGATTGTTCATGTACCTGCTTACAACTCCCACTGCATGTGCAATATCAGGCCTTGTGCAGACCATTGCATACATTAAGCTTCCAACTGCTGATGCATATGGAACTTTAGACATATAATCCATGTCTTCTTGGGTCTTTGGGCACATTTCCTTACTAAGTTTGAAATGGCTAGTAAAAGGTGTACTAACTGGTTTTGCATTGTGCATGTTAAATCTTTTCAACACCTTTTGTATGTACTCATTCTGAGACAATGTTAACTTGCGATTTTTCCTATCTCTAGTGATTCTCATACCAAGGATTTGTTTTGCAACTCCCAAATCCTTCATTGCAAATGAATTTGGCAATTTTCTTTTGAGCACATTTATTTCCTGCATGTTAGACCCTACAACAAGCATGTCATCTACATACAATAGAAATATAATACAACTGCCATCATTTTGCTTTTTCAGATAAACAAAATGATCAGAGTGACATCTAGTATAACCTTGTTCAGACATAAACTTGTCAAATTTTAGATACCACTGCCTTGGAGCCTGTTTTAATCCATACAAGCTCTTCTTCAACCTGCACACTAGTTTCTCCCTCCCTTTCACGTCATATCCTTGTGGCTGCTGCATATATATCTCTTCCTCCAAATTCCTATGGAGAAAGTCTGTCTTTACATCTAACTGCTCAAGATGCAAATCTTCAACTGCTACAAGACTTAAAATAGTTCTGATTGAAGTCATTTTAACAAAAAGAGAAAATATTTCATCAAAATCAATACCTTTCTTCTGTGCAAACCCCTTCACCACAAGTCTAGCTTTGTATCTCTGTTTTCCTCCATCTTCTTCCTTCAACCTGTAAACCCATTTATTCTTCAATGTAGTTTTTCCTGCAGGAAACCTGACTAAGTCCCAATTTTGGCTATGCATTAAGGAGTCCATCTCTTCTTCCATGACTACCTCACACTTCTTCCTGCTTTCAACCTGCATTACTTCTTCATAACATTCAGGTTCACTAGAATTAGTCAACAATAAATAATATAATGAAGGAGAGTATCATTCAGGGGGTCTACTTATCCTAGTAGATCTTCTAACACCACTTTCAGGTGTTTGGGGTGCCTGTTGTTATTGTGGTGGTTATTGTTGTTGTGGTTGTTGATTATTATTATTTTGAGGCACCTTTAATTTTTCAGTGATTTCATCAAGAACTGCGTATTCCTTGTTTTCTTTTTCTTGTTCCTTTTCCCGCAACTGATTCTTATACAAGACCTTTTCATTGATTATTACATCTCTGCTCCTAATGATTTTGTGATTTTTGTAATCATATAAGCGATAACCAAAATCATTAACACCATATCCAATAAATGTACATTTCTTTGACTTTGCCTCAAGCTTTGTTCTATTTTCTTTATCAATATGGACAAAGGCCTCACAACCAAAAGGCTTTAAAAAAGAGTAGTTTACCTTTTACCTGTCCATGCTTCCTCTGGAACACCACCATCCAAGGAACTTGAAGGTCCTCTATTTATTAGATAAACAACAATATCTACAGCATCTGCCCAAAACTGTAAAGGCAATCCTGCATGCAATCTCATGCACCTTGCGCGCTCCATGATTGTCCTGTTCATCCTTTCTGACACACCATTTTCTTGTGGTGTTCTTGGAACTGTCTTCTCTCTGCAAATTCCATGCTCTGAACAGTTCCTATCAAACTCTCTGCTGCAATAATCACCTCCATTGTCTGATCTAAGACACTTCAATTTCTTTCCTGTCTCAATCTCAACCAAAGCTTTCCATTTCTTGAAAGTATCAAATACATCAGATTATTCTTAATACAATAAATCCAAGTTTTTCTAGTTGCATCATCAATAAAAGTAACATAATAAAGAGAGCCACTGAGAGATGATACCTGAGCAGGTCCCCATACATCTGTATGCACAAGCTCAAATTTTTCATTCTTCTTTTCTTTCCCAACTCTGAGAAATCTGACTCTCTTCTGTTTTCCATAAATGCAATTGTCACAGAAGTCCAAATCAACATTCTTCAAACCCGGCAACAAATTCCTTGAGTGAAGAACCTTCATTCCTTTTTCACTCATGTGTCCAAGCCTATGATGCCATAATGTTGCATCTACTCCTTTGGAAGTTAAAGCATTAACAGAATTAGAAATAAGATTGCATAAATACAATGTACCAACCTTTTCACCTTTTGCTATTACCAGGGCTCCTTTGATGACCTTCCAAGCTTTATCTGTGAAAGTTGTCACACAACCTTCACTGCCTAACTGCCCTGTTGAAATCAGATTTTTCTTTAGATCTGGAACATGCCTTACCTCCTTTAGTAGCCATTGGTTTCCATTCTGCCGTTTTACAAGAACCTTACCCATTCCAACAATTTTACAGGGTTTATCATCACCCAAACGAACTTGTCCAAAATCTCCTTGAACATAGTCATGAAAGTATTTCTTATCAGGTGTGGCATGGAATGAGGCCCCTAAATCTACCACACAGGAATCAATAATATTTTTGAAAGAAAGAATCAAAGCATCTTGTAACACCTCACCTGTCACATTTGCTTCATGATTGTTTTCTTGCTCTGCATCTCCTTCTTTTCCCTTCCGAGATCTACAATCTTTCTTTAGGTGTCCTTTCTTTCCGCATTTCCAGCACACTATCCCCGATCTAGACTTGGATCTGCCTTTCCTTGATTTACTGCGATCCTGAGCTGTTTCATCTTTCCATTTTTCTTCCCCTAGACTCTGCACTCAAAGCATTACCTGATGTCTCACCGGAGATTTTCTGTTTCATTTCCTCGCTAAGGATAGCACCGACAACATCATCAAACTTTAAAGTACTAGATCCAGAAACAGAGTTACTAGTGGTCATTACTAAAACATTCCAACTTTCTGGTAATGAACACAAGAATAATAGAGCTCTAACTTCATCATCAAAGTTTACCCCTACAGAACATAACTGACTTGTAATAGTATTAAAATCATTTAAATGGTCTGCAACAGATCCACCTTCTGACATCTTCATATTAAATAACCGCTTCATAAGAAATACCTTGTTTGAGGCCGAGGGTTTTTCATATAGTTTCTCCAACGCCTTAATCAAACCCTGTGTCGTTGTTTCCTTCGAAATGTTGAAGGCGATCGATGCTGCAAGGCACAACCGTACTGTTCCGAGTGCCTTTCTATCAAGAAGGTTCCATTCTTCATCTGTCACACCCGTCGACATCTTTGTTTTTCTGCCCAATGGTAGGTATAGTTCTTTCTGATACAGATAATCTTCCATCTACATCTTCCACAGCGAGAAGTTTTGGTCGTTAAATTTCTCGACCCTAA
Source organism: Pinus taeda (assembly GCA_000404065.3). NCBI lineage: Eukaryota > Viridiplantae > Streptophyta > Pinopsida > Pinales > Pinaceae > Pinus > Pinus taeda. The sequence goes on along the minus strand of APFE031197142.1, from coordinate 109,422 downwards.
ACTTACCATCTTCCGCCATTACTCCCACTCGAATGAGGAACCCTTCTTTCCTGCAAGTTTATCACCCAAATAGACCTTCGGCTCTTATACCAGTTGTTAGAAAATTATATATTACGGAGCAGGGAACACATAAAATATTGCAGAAATATAAACACAGAAAATGCATAAAAGAAGAGAGACACAAATATACGCGGTTCACCTAGTTTGGGTTACGTCCACCCCGAATAGCCAAGCCTTCCTTTCTATTATCCAGCAAAATGAATAGACACAACCTACAACAAATCCGCTATAATATCCTTTGTTTTCTCTCACAATCTCACCTCTCTGCTTCTCGCTCGGAGAATACACATCTATTACACAACCTCAAATACAATGCCCTCATACAAAGAGAGGGGTTTCCTTCTAGGGAAAAAAAATCCTAAACTAAACATAAGTTCTACTGTCAGATCATCTGCCTAATGAATGGCCCAGATTGACTAGAAATTACTATACTTTTACAAGACAATTTTACATTTGTTTTTAGCTTCGGGGGACCGCTGGCCCCCAGACCCCCTAGCCGAGGGGGATTGCCCCCCCCCAATCGCCGTGAGGGGGGGGGGACAAGCCCCCCCACACCCCCCCGCATGGAGGGGTCTACAAACTTCCTGGGGTATACATCCGGCTGAAACAAAGACCTCTAAACAATCATGCTCCATACTCAACAAAAAGGGTCAATTTTCAGTTTGGTGACTGTTTTCTCAAAAGGGATGCATCAAAGGAAGGATATGTTTTTGTGGCCCATTCAATGGGCTATTTTTCAAATTTTATTTCAGTTAAGGCTTTCAAGCTTCAGTATTGTAAATATTTTGTTTTCGAAGTTTTTAGTTCATGCTTAATAGACTCCATGCCCAATGGAACACTAGAAGGAAGATTTAATTTTTGTTTTATAGGAAAGACATTGATCTGAGATCCTTGAAACCTCACGGGGAGGATTTCATCCCTAGAAGGAGCCAATGTTATCTTTGCTAACAAAGGACCCAAATTTGGGTCCATACATGTCCTTGGAAGGGCTGAAAATCACTATTGGGAGGCGAAAAACCAAAGGAAAATAGTGGAAAGAACGCACAAACGCAGGCTTAAACAGAGAAGGAACAACCCCCGTTAGATCTGGCCAATCAAAGGCCTAGATCTAGGCAGCTAATCACAATCGGCCAAGCAGAGGGGACAGACATAAGGCAGGTGCATGACACCGCCGATTAGCGATCACCGATGATTGGATCGGCGGGTCGCATTGGTGAGAGGCATATGTTATATATAAAGGGGCCCAAGCAATGAGTGATCAACGATTGCAATCAGATCGCATCTCTGTATCACATCGACAATATATCACGGGCGAGGGCTTATGCACATACGTATTTGTGATGCGATAACCGGACCTGACTGTTATGTGTCACAACGTTAGATAATATTTGAATTCTACACCCGTGCCATTTTAATGTATTTCCCATGTATTTTGTTATGTAATAAAATACAAGGGGAAATAGGGACAGAGCCAATGCGATAAAACTCGGACCCGGAAGGGTTTCAGGAAGCAAAATGGATATATTTTCAAGTCCGCGGAAGGCCTTTTTTTTGTAATGTTTTTGTGTGTTTTCTTTTTTTAAATGAAATATGATGGAACCTTTTGCTAGTGCTGATTGTGATGGAGCCCGGACCTGAAAGGGTCTGGGAAGTGGAACATACGATATTTGAAATCTGCCAGGGCCGTTTTTCATAAATTTCCAATGTTTCGACATATGTCCGATATGAAGGAAAAATTGCAAAACAAACAGGATTTCGGGCGGGCTGTGTGTGGTAAGTGGTCTAGGCCGAGCTTCGCCTAATGCCATACAACTGCTACCACGTGTCCAACACAAGGAGAGAGAAAAACGCTCTCATTGGGCGGTTAACTCTAGTATAAAGGAGGCGCCTGAAATGAATCATCACCATTGGATCTGAGACTCCCAGATTGACGGCAGAGACATGTTATCATTGCAAAGGCGGACCCAAGAGGGGAATAAGCCATTTCTAAAGATTTCTTAAGTCCGAAAAGGACAGAGGTAGGCAGGAGTTTGACAGTGTCACTGCATTTTCTGTTTTAAATAAAAACAATCTTGTATTGACAGAAAGGGGGCATTTAGAGGGATATACGGGCACGAAGACCCATTGCACCATATAAAAGAGCCTGAGAGACATATTGCTAGGAAACAAGAGCTGGGAGAGAGAAAGAGAAAATCCATTCCACCACACAAACAGTGCAACACAGAAGCATCATGGAGCACGCGCAGCTAGCCTGAAATAGAATCGGCCATGAAGCATCAACAAACAACACAGCTAATCCATAACAACATAATCAATTGTGGGGCATCTCTGGCACGAGAGAGCTCCCAGACAGCATAATAAACCACCCAAAAATATTTGAAAACTGTTCTTCCTCTATCAGAAGGAGGGAAAACCTCCAAGCCATGCTTGCCTTCAGGGAATCAAATAGTTAAGGGACAAAGGGGATAGATTAAGACTCCGAGCCTTCTAGAGAGCTCAAGAACATTGCAAACAGGCTATAAATAGCTATTAGCAAGATGTAATAGGGGTTCAACTTCTGGAGATTATTCCTCCTCTATTTCTTCAAGCTTCTCATCTTCATTCTAGAAATACAAGCTTCTTTTACCATAATATGTTCAACACCTATTCTCTTTGTTGTTATATGCTTGCAATTGAACAGTTTGTTCATGTTTCCATTGTTTTTAAGGCTAGATAATTGTCATCTTATATCTACTTTAATAACTTAGATTTGCAAGCTTCTTTGCTTCCTGTAGCTAACCATTCATAGGTGGTCATATATGCATCTACCAGTACAGTTAGTATTCTCTTTTGTTGCGTGTAGCTAGTCATTCATTTATGTTTATATATGCAATTTGCTAATAAATTTATTATTCTCCATCTATCCATTAAATCTATAAAATATTGAGCATTAGTGGTTTAAAGCCTTGTGTTGTTGAGAGTGTTCATGCATGCCTTGAGTGGGAATAGAGCTAAAATGGTCATCTAACTTGATCCAAACCATCATCCATTCCAATAGTTCTAAGAATAATATTGAAGATTATATGTTACCAGGTATCTCCGAGCTGCAACCTAGGAGAGTTTCCTGGAGTGCTAACAGGATGTACCCAAACGAAGGACATCCAGGTAAGGACACTCCTACACGATTTAGTAGAATAAGAATTTTTGTTGATTGCTTGAGAATTTCTTCTTGAGGTTTGCCCTCTGCTCTGTTGTGGTTCTCAACCCGAAGCCCTAGGGTGGTTTCACCCGTAACAATATGGTTGCCAAGTGTCTACCACATGTAATATGGCCATCATTTCTTTCTCATAAGTGGATTCACCCAAATTCTTGCCACTTAATTGCTAGCTTATGAAGGCGATTGGTCGAGCATCTTGCATTAATACTACTCCAATACCTATCCCTGAGGCATCACATTCGACCACAAATGGTTTTGTAAAATATGGGAGGGTCGAAACCAGGGTGGAACACATGGCCTGTTTGAGATCTAAGAAGCCCTATTGAGTTGCTTTGTTCTAGGTGAATGCATTTTTCTTGAGAAGAATCTTAAGGGGTCTGGTAATGCATCCATAATTTTTGAAAAATTTGCGATATTAATTGGTGAGACCCAAAAATCCTCGTAGAATTTACAAGGTCTGAGGTGGTGGTCAATATTGCATTGCTTGAATATTTTTTGGGTCCAATCATAGTCCTGCATGGCTGAAAATGTGTCCCAAGTACTCCACCTCTTCCATTCCAAAAGAACACTTTGGACAATTTAACAAATAATTTATTATCCTTTAGAAGTTGTAAGACCTTGTTAACATGTTGAATATGTATAATTTCCCATGTTTTTCTATATATTAGTATATCATAAAAAATTACCAAGACAAGCTTTTTGAGATAGGGCTAGAGAAGGTGATTCATGAGACTTTGAAAGGTGTACGGTGCATTACAAAGACAAAAGGGCATAAACAAAATTTAATAGTCACCTTCATGGTTTCTGAAAGCTATCTTAGGGATATCTGGTACTTTCATTTTGATTTGGTGATAGCCCAAATGAAGATCCAACTTGGTGAAGAAATGGGCGTTGGAGAGTTAATCTAGGAGATCATTGACAACTAGAATAATAAACTTGTCCTTGATGGTGAGCTTATTAAGGGCCCTGAAATTGGGATACATGCACCATTCGCCATCCTTCTTTAAGACCATGACCACTGGTGACGAATTACGGTTGGTTCTAGGTTGAATCACGCCTGCTCCTAGTAGCTCTTTAATAATGTTTCCAATTTCATTCTTTTGTGCAAGTGGGTACCTATAGGGCTGTACATTAGGCTTCTGGCTATCTGGAATCAAAGGGATGTTATGATCATCCTCACCTCGAGAGGGAGGTAGTTCCTTACGTTTTTCAAACACTTGTTGATGGTGACTCAACACATTTTACAGGTCTAGATGAATATTGACAAGGCTAGATTCTATGCCCTGAATTGCATTGAATTGAGCAACTACCGCATGGTGTCCCTTTTTTAGAAGATTCTCCATTCTATGAAAACTAATGATAGTGGGAGAACCTTCCTGGAGCCCACATAGCATATGCGTGTACCCATTATGTTTGAAGCTCATATATAGCTCTTAGAAGTCCATGGTAATAGGACCTAGTGTGTGCAACCATTCAACTCCGAGGACAATGCCACATCCTCCCATTTCAATGGAAAACATGTGTCTTTTAAGGTGGTAGTCCCCCATTTGGAGCTTTATGTTCTCACAACGACCTTCACATTTCATGGTTCCCCCATATGCTCTAAGTACTTGGAAATTTCCCTCACAAAACAATGCACTTCCTCAACAACTCTTTTATGGAAAAACTTATGCATGCTTACATTGTCAATTAATACCACGACCAGACGATGCTGAATAAAGCCTCTGATTTTAAGTGTTCGTGGAGAAGAAATACCTACTAATGCACGTAGAGATATAGTTGGTTCCCTAGGGGTTGCTATAATATATATTGTAGTATCTTGGGATTCCACTGCTTCCTCCCTAGACACTTCACTAGGTTGGGCCTCATCATCCGAGCCATTTTTTGTTGCATCAATTTGAAATAACTTGGGTTCCTTTCATTTGTGGCTCGATGAGTATTTTTCATCACAATAGTAACATAATCCTTGTCTTCTTTTTTCGACCATTTCCATAGGAGACACCTTCTACACCTTAAGGGATTGAGTGGGGCCACTAGTTGGGGTGGGACATGTCTTTGATGTGAATGAAAGGCGAACGGATTGGGTAGTAATAACAATTTCTGCATCTAAATCTTTGTGGAAAGATTCCAACCAAGTAGTCAATTGATGCATTCTCACATGTGCCTGGATGGCTTCCTTGAGGCCACTAATGAAAAATTCCATATATAAGGCGTCCCCGAGGCCCTCTGTCCTGATGGCCAGTTTTTCAAATGCCATGATGTAGTCTCATATTGTACCAGTTTGTTTGAGCTTTGTGAGGCGATCCAGAAAGTGAGAGTCCCTTTCAAAAAAGCACAAATGGCTCTAGAAAACATATTCCAAATTGGATTTTCGGTGTAGTATTTATGATGCCATTGCCACCATTGCAAGTGTTCTTGGTCCAAATAAAGAGTTCCCACATGTAGTTTGGTTTCGTCATCCCAGGTAAGGTTTAGTTGAAAATATTGTTCCATTTGTGCCACCCACATTTCTGGGTTAGAACCATCAAATTTGTGCATGTCAATCTTGGGTGTCCTTTTGTTAGAATATTGGTGACCCCCATGGAAAGGATGATATCCCTCATACTGATGGTGGCTAGAAGAGACAGAACTAGGGCAACATAGGAGTGTCAGGTGATACAGATCATGATATATGCTAGGGGTCCAACAATAGTACTTGACCCAATATTTCAAGGCACTAACTAAGGAAGAGTGGCCATACCCTTAGTTGTATTACCTGACTACTCCAGGCATGTGCGAGTAATCTCCACTAGTGCTATTCTCAGTATACTATAGCAACAAGATGACCAATGACTTATATAGGGTTTAGTTTCAGGGTAACCTTGGGGGCTTCCAATATACCAGAGGTACGTGGAAGTGTAGTTTGTGTACAGGTGTTGTCTAATGCACTATTACTCGAAGGGGTGCCAACAAGGGTTACAAGGGAGTCCAACAGACGTGACCACCTCTTGTAGTTTCTACGTGTATTCCTCCCCAACCGTAGGTTGATGCACGTAATGATATATATATGTAGTTTAATGATGCCATAACACGTCTTCAGCCTTTTTTTTTTTGCTAAAATTGGTTGTGCGGTTGGCCCGAGAAAATGCTTTAATACCACTTGTAATATGATTGACCTGCAGAAAATATTAAAAGAGTAAATATGCCAACGATACCATAGAAAAATATCATAGTGAAATGAGAAGAAAAAAATTATTTTATTAAGATTTGCAACAAATACTTTCACTTTCCCCTTAAAGGGGGCAACCTTCAGTAGAGCTGAGCTTAATTACATAACACAAGACAAGACTTTCCTTACTATCTTCGACATTATATAGTTTCTTGAGACCCAAAACCCTAAGTACTAATGTTTACTTACATAATTTAGGTTAACCACTTTATTTATTAATTATGGCCTATTATAACTAATTGAGGTCCCCTTTTTATAATGTGGGTCAACCACTTATAATGCTTACGAGATTTATTTGTTATACTAACTAGTCATGACTCTTATAAGCCTCGTTGGGATCATTACATTAAGAAAGGGGTTAGGGTCATATCCTAATACAACTAGAGGGAATATTGGAGAGTGGTGTTCAATGGCCTAAAATATTTGGTACATTGATAGAGTGTTGTAGAATGGAAGCGAAGGACCCACAATGTGTTCATGATATGACAAAGAGGCCATGATTGTGCACTACATATGCTAGATCATAAGAGTATATTGTTCTTGTATTCTTGTACTAGTGGATGTTTGAGGGCCATTATCCATGATATCGGAGCCCTAGATTGTTGTATTATCATATTGTTAATATAACGAAGTTGGATTGTTGAAAATTGTAAAATGTTGTCTATATTTGTGCACTAGTAGATTTACTGTTTTATGCTGTTCCGCTGTGACAAATAGTTTGTTTTGATACTTGGATTAGTAGTTCCAGTGATTGTAAGACTCTAACCTAAACTCCAGTATCATGGAAATTCAACATGGTATTAGGGGTACTTTGAAGGGATAGTGAATCAAAGTGTACACAATGAAGTACAACTTAAGAGGGAATTGGTCACATTGCTGTTGAAGGGCTCACAACAATGTTGAAGTTGTAGGTTGGACTTTGGTATGAGGACATGTTGGAAGGGTTGTCTAAATATAGTCCATGGGAGGAATGGATCAAGTTGGTTTTGATCATGAACAAGATTTTGGACTTTACCGAGAAAGAAACCAAGAAGCAATAAACCCTAAGGAGCTGGAAGTGTATGAAGAGTTAGATACGAAGGAAAAGTTGATCATCCTAGATGGTGTCAAGGATTTCTTAATCAATGTTTGGGAAGAACATTTCCCATGAGATGTGAGAGGCTCTTCAGAATTTGTTGTAGAATAAGAGCGAGAACTAGGTATTGGTATTGCAGAATAAGTTTAAGGCCAACAAGATGATGCAGGGTGAAGGGGTGACTGTGTATTTGATGAGGTTGTCTCAGGTTCGAGATGAGCTTGCCACCATCAGTGAGACTGTTTCAAATTCCAAGATGGTGAGGATTACCTTTAAGGGGTTCAATCTAGAATACAAGTCTTTCATCAAGGGGATCGTTTCCAGGGACAAGTTGCCAGACTTGAACAAGCTATGGGATGACTTCATTAAGGAAGAGTTGTGAGATTAGGATCTTCATATGAACAAGAATGATTCAAATGATGATGTGGCACTTGTAGCAAGAATGAAGGGCAAGAAAAAGGACTTGAGTAAGATAAAGTGTTTCAAATATGGAGAGATGGGTCATTTTTCAATGAAGTGTCCGATGAAGAAGAAGGGAGATGATGAGAAGAAAGGGAAGCAGGTCGCACGTGTTGCCACTTTTTCTGAGATAGATGGTCTTTCTAGGAGATTGGAGAAAGAGGAATTTTCTTCGATATCTCATTTCTCATAGGGTACCATCAATAAGGATACATGGTATGTGGATAAAGGAGCAATGAAGCATATGACATGGTCATAGGATGTGTTCAAGACTCTAGCTGAGTGGCACTCAAATTTTCACATGGTTTTTAGCTACAAGAGTTAGAAATAGATTAGGGGATTAAGTGTCGTACCATTTAGTATGGAATTAGGTTAGGTGAAGTGAGTTTAGAATGTACTATTTGTACCCGGATATAGATATAATTTTATGTTTGTATCAACGATCAACTAGAAGGGGTTTGATGTCTTGTTCCAGAGTGGGAAGGTGAGACTCATGCCCAGACATTCTAAAGTTTTTAGGTGTGGCGATTGGAGTTAGACAAAATGATCTATATAGCCTGACAGACAAGGCTATAGATCATGGAAAGAAGAAGAAATAACTACAAGTTCTAAAGAATCAGGTGCAGGATTGAGAGGAGCAAGCACATGTTAAAGAGAAGAAGGTCTAGGTTCTAGAGGCTCATAAGGAGCCAATTTCTAGAGGGAGTTTGTAGGTTCAAAGGGAGAATGTGCAACCTAAGAAGAGCGTGTGGTCAATGGGGAGAAAGGATGCTTCGACATATGGAAAGAGGGAATCATGGAGAAACATGAAAGAATTTTAGGAGAAAAGAAGAAGTAGGAGGCTTCTGGTGATAATGACATTTCTAAGAGAGGCATAATCCATGTTATATGGTTTGTTGTAGTTATGGGCACTAGGAGTTGGGTGAGTGTTGTGAGCAGTGAAAGTGATGAAAAATTACTTCTTATTCTTGGAATTGCCTCCCTTGCTAAGGGGGAGTGTTGATTTTTGGTAGCTTGGGAGGTACTTCACACCCTATGGTTTTGGGCTTAGAGGAAGAAGCTCCACAAAAGTGATTTGTCGGCTTAGAACCCAAGGTGAGGGCTTCGTGCCCAAGCTCGTGGATGTGAAATCGCAAGGATAATTTGTCATGTGACGAAGGGAGATGACATAGGACCTCTAGAGGAACTAAGGGCAATGAAAATCAATTAAATCAGAAGTCTAGAAATGGAGATATGAATTTATTTGTATTGCTGGTGGGTTTTGTGGCACATAAGTTAGGTTGACTTGGTGTGTTAGTGTGCGACAAGGACAATTCGTTGGAGCCACATGAGAGAATATAAATAGAATATAAATTGGAGGCATAATGGCACATCCAAATTGAAACAATGCATATAAACATATAATCCGAAGTAGCCGTAGGTTAAGAGACCCTAAAGCGAAGGAGAGAAGGATGAGTTGGATGTGTTTCTTGTGACTATTTTGAGGGACAGGTTGAGTTGGTAGTAGGCTGAGTGGATTTGATATGTTTTGGGATATTTTATATATGGACGGAACTCATTAGAGTGGCCATAAACATGTATAGGAGTTTGGCACGAGGGGCCAAGCCCTATACCGGTTGTAAGGCCTAATCGAGGGCTAGAAACAACCCTAGGCACCAACATATGGGAGGAACTAGTTAATAAAGGGAAGATGTAGCTGTTGAAGGATATTTGGAGTGTTTTGTGAGGGATTAACAAGGCTTGTTAGAATACCTAACTAGGCAACAATAGTTATAGAAGTGCACTAGTCCATGAGAAAAAGAAAAAGGTATGTGTTGAAGTGTTACATTGCTTTTGTTACTAGAGGATGTAGTAGTCCAAATTGGAAATTTATATTGGACACTTGTGGGTTGTTAGAGGATATAGATAAAGTGGACCAAATGTGCCCTAAGTGCAGACCTTAGGAAGGCCACTAGGCCTGCTATAAGAGGTAGAGAAGAGAAGAGCTCAAGGTCTGATCAGCCAGGAAGAGCAGAGTTACCAACCCAAGTTCCTTTGGCAAAGAAGGATGTTTGATATTGATAGGTGGCAGCCCTCCTACCCTATGTTTGTCTTCATTGGAGAAATGTAGGAAGAAAATAGTGGGAAGAAGTCCCTAAGTAACTGAGGAGCAGTAGTGGGCAAAAAGTCTCAAACTGTTGTGGCCTTAAAGAACTAAGGAGAAACTAGTCAGTGTGAAGACTCTATGTGTTGGTTTTAGATGGACTTATGATCATCTAGAGGGAATATTGGAGAGCCATGTTCAGTGGCCTAAAGGAGTTGGTACATTGATAGATTAGGTGTTGTAAAATGAAAACGAAAGACCCGCGATGTGTCCAAGATATGACAAAGAAGTTGTGATTGTGTACTACATCAACTAGATCATCATAGTATCTTGTTCTTGTATTCTTGTAGTAGTGGATGTATGAGGGCCATTATCCTTGGTACGAGAGCCTAGACTATTGTATTACCATATTGTTAATATAACGAAGTTGGGTTATTGAAAATTGTAAAAAATTGTCTATATTTGTACACTAGTAGATTTTCTGTTGTATATTGTTCCACTGTACAAAGTAGTTTGTTGTGATACTTGGATTGGTAGCATCAATGATTGTGAGATTTTAACCTAGACTCCAGTATAGTGGAAATTCAAGGAATTTTCAACACAATTTCAATGTAGAAAATAATACATAAATTCTCCCTCAAACACAAACACAATAATTTCTCTGTCAAATTTAAATGCAAGAAATTCTCCTTCAAACTACATAATAATAACAAAGAAACCATTTCAAATGCCCAAAGTATAACTATTTTATATTTTTACCTTTTTCATCTGGATTCAATGGTAAATTTTTTTTCCCATTCAAATTAGGTAATAAATAACAAATAAACTATTTCAAACAAGCTAAGTCTAACTATTTTAAATTTCATTTGAATTCAATATTACAATTTTTGGTGAGTTCATTATTTTTTCGTTGCTTAAAATAATTTTTGGAATGCGTTACATAGTATTTTGTCCCACCTCCTGTTCACTACTTGTTCCACATCCCAAAGTATCAAACTATTGACAACTGTGAAGTGTACTCCTCATGGAACACATACTAAAACATCCACAAAGAATGGAAGAAAACCTGCCCTAAGACAATTGTGGAGGAGGTTGATTGAAACGCTAAATTTCAGGACCAACGCTCTTTGCTCCAATTCTTTCCCATGCTGATGGTAGTCTATAGTTCTTTGGACTAGTGCTTCCAGCACGGTTTTTCATATTAAAACCTGCACTGAACCTCTTCTAGCTGGTTTTCTTAAAATGGAGGAGAAGCTTCGTATGCTAGAAACTTCGAGAAACAAGGCGTTGGATGTTGTTGGGTAGAGATATGGTGGAGCTCTTGATCCTAAATTTAAGGGCCTTCCTCTTGATATATGGACCTTCCTCCCTCTTTTGTGGATCCATAACTCCCTCTCCCTTCCTATAAATCAAATCCCCTCCATTCCCAAATGGTTGGTCATTGCTAGTTTCCATTCTTCTCCTCAATTGTGCTTAGCTTGCCATTTTGGTGAGAGGGGAAATGAGAGATTGTTAAGTTTGGCTTGAACTTGGAACCATCCTAAAGGAGGCCTTCAACATCAAGGCTCCGGTTGTATGCTTCCCTCTTTGATTTAGTCATTAATACAAATCATGTTTTACTTCCCATAAGCTTGTATATGATAGTTTTCTTAGTACAATACTCCTTGATCTATTGGATAAATTACATTTGAATGCATATGATATGATATCTCTTGTTGTTTTCTTTTGATCTCTCATGTAGGTATTCAGATGCAAGAAGTAACGAGGAGTGAGCCTGGGAGCTAATGGATCAGGATCATCATCAAAGGTCGAGCGGATAGGAGAGAGGTAGGTCATCTCCATTTCTTATTTGTCATTCTAATTTAGGTTAGGGAAGTTTTCTTATTTTGTCATGGTTGTTACTAGACCCACACATTGGGCTAGAGGGATCACTTCTATCTGTAGAAGGGATTGCCACATTAACCAATTGGAAATTCTGTTGGGGGTTGAACCCAAAATCTCTGGTTTTTTAGACAAAGTAATCCCTTCTTTGGATAGAAGTGATCCCTCTAGCCCAATGTGTGGGTCTAGTAACAACCGCTACAAAACAAGAAAACTTCCCTAACCTAAATGAGAATGAAAAATGAGAAAGGGAGATGGCCTACCTCTCTCTTATCCGCTCGACCTTTGATGACGATCCCAATCCCTTAGCTCCTAGGCTCACTGCTCGCTATTCCTTGCGTTCAAATACCTACAAGAGAGATCAAAAGAAAATAACAAGAGATATCATAGCATATGCATTACAATGTAAGTTATACAACATATCAAGGATTATTGTACTAAGAAAACTATCATAAACAAGCTTATGGGAAGTAAAACATGATTTGTATTAATGATTAAATCAAAGAGGGAAGCATACAACTAGTGCGTTGATGTTGAAGGCCTCCTTCAGGATGGTTCCAAGTCCAAGCCAAACTTAACAATCTCTCCTTTCCTCTCTCACCAAAATGGAAACATCTAGCATAATTGACCAGAAGAATGACAACCAACAATGACCAATCATTTGGGAATGGAGGGGATTTTATTTATAGGAAGGGAGAGGGAGGTAGGGATCCATGAAAAAGGGAAGGAAGTACACATCTCAAGGGGAAGGCCCTTAAAGGTAGGATCAAGAGGTCCAAATGAGAGAGCTCGACCATATCTCTACCCAACAACATCCAACTCATTGTTTCTCAAAGTTTCCAGCATACGACGCTTCTCCTCCATTTTGAGAATACCAGCCAGAAGAGGTTCATCGCGAGTTTTGATATCAAAACCTGTGCTGAAAGTGCTAGGTCAAATAACTGTAGATTTCCATTAGCACGGGCAAGAAATGGATCAAAGAGCACGGTCCTGAAATTTAGGATTTCAGTTAACCTCCTCCAGAATTGTCTTAGGGCAGTTGATGAGCCTCATCATTGAGTAATTATATGGGCCTTAATTGGCCTTAATTCACCTCCTACCTTAGTAAAACCAACTATTCTCACAACTTATTGCAACTTTTGATTATATTTTGCTTATGGGTTGAGTTAGAGTTGGATATTTTGCTTTGTGGTCTAATGTGCATGTAGTGCAGGAATAAAGGATAAAAGTAAGTGAAATGCAGGGCTAAAAGGTAAAAGCAAGGAACTATGGTAAAAGACCTTGGTAAAAACTCAGATGGGACAAGGGATAGGAATTATAGGAGGTAAATCCTCCTCATTCACTGCCCATCCATTTGAATATCCTCCATCAAATAAAATTACACACAACCGAATTAGGAGTACTAAAGGATAGCCAAGAAAGTGGAAATACAAGGAACCTCCCTACCAGAAGGCAACTGAGCTAGTGAAAGGGTAAGGACAAGTTACCATTAAGTTGGGAGCTGTATATTTTGAGGGAAGTCATTGAGACTTCAGATGTATAAATTGAGAGGCTTAGGACCTCAGTTTTTTAGTTAGCCAATAGAAAGTCAGTCAGTTAGCAAGTATTCAGACCTTTTGATTTGTAACAGTTTAATGTAATACAATGTTTTTTAATAATGAAGATGAATTTTTATTCGAGCCAGTACTGAGTTAACTCAGAGGGCTAAAGGTCTTGGGTTAGGGCCTGACCCTAGCAACCAAAGCTCCTCTTTCTTGTATTGTATTCTAGCATAGAATCCTGTTTTCTATTCATTTACTCAAGTAGTTCATTTCCATTACAACACTAGCATAGATGCATGGTTTGATTATTCATTTGGTTAAGTAGATGCATGTTCATCATAGTGGTTCAGCACAGATTCATGGCTTTCCTGTTCATTTACTGAAGTGGCTTCCTATTTTTTGTCCATTTGCTGAGTAGTTGCAGTTTCATTACAATAGTGCAGGGTGGATTGGTTGTGTTTCAGTTTGTTCCTTATGCTTTCATTTAATTAGTAAGTTGAAAAAGAAAAGATCCATAAGTTTTCTCATAGGTGTCTCAGCCTCCCCTCCTCCCTCTGGGACCATGAGGTGAGGAAGGAACCCTGCAACAACCCCAAAAACATAGGGTTTTGGTTTTCATTGGGTTTGTCATTTAAGTCATTGAGTTCATTGCATTGTCACTCTATTCCTATGATGATTATCCACCCCTTCACTCTTTCTTTCTGCCATTTATACCTCCACCCTCTTCCCAGGTCTCTCATGCTATCATTCTCCTTCAGCCTGAAATGCTCAATGAGAGCTGTTAATTCATGTTCAAAAAAATTTTAATCGTCAATCGCCTTTCACACGCAAAACCCACCAATCGCTGCCCAATCCACTTTTCACGTTTGAATTTTTGCCTTTTAAATCCTCACCATCAATCTGCCTTGTCAGATCCGACGGTTGTCACACACCTGCTCACCAACCTGCTCAGTCACATCTCTGCCGTAGATCTGCCTTGCGAGATTCGACGGCCCTCGCGCCATATCGCGTGGATTTTCTTCCGACTGTTATCGGGCTGAGAGCACGCGATATGGGCGGTTTCCCTGTGCTATGTGTTGGCTGGGGAGGCTAATCGCACAAAATTCTAGAAAACCATTTACAACTTTGAGGGTGTGTGATATTTTGTTTACCGCCCTCCAAACCCACTCATCATTTATGCACATTTTATTTCACCCACTTCCATCTCCACCGTTGATCTATTCTCTTGATTCGATGGCTTTCGCTTCACCCGATCGCCAACTAGCTTGGTCGATCTTCGACGTTCATTTGAAGATCGCCTCTACATTATAATCCCAGTCGTCCTTCTTGATTAGTCCACCATGTCCGCCCATTTGCCTACGTACCCTCCTAATGTCCGATCTCAACCGTTCATTTACCCTTCACTTGCCTGATCCAATGGTCCTCATGCGCTGTTGCTCATTACGTCCTCTTTTCACCATTTTGATCTTTGACCGTTTTTCTGCTTCAACCTAGACTTAGCGTAGTTGCCTTTGCCTACACCTTAGGATAGTTTTATGCTCTTTTACTTCTGCAACTTAGATAGTTAGCATTAGATTAGTGTTGTTTAGCAATTTTGCTTAGTCTAGCTATTTTCATGATTAATTAGGTTGTGGTGATTTAGGTTTGCATGTTGTTTTCTTCATTTCTGCAATAGAATGACTCTCCCCTAGACTAGGTTTGCTTTCCTTCCATCAAAATCAAGCTTCTTATGACCCTATAGAAGTCTGGCTTGGAACCTCTGGGGTCTCTAGCCAGATGAGTAGTGACAACATGCAGTACCTTCACTTCTACTGGTGTATATAGCACAGTCACCTCCAAGTTTGTACAAACCCCGAGTTGATAAGTAAAGTTGGTAGCCCTGGGAGTTCAACATTCTTGCTGCAATACCTAGGCTCATCACTTTTTGGCACCGTTGTCGGGGAGGCGTCGGAGCAGTAGTGATTACTGCTCTTTTCTTCTATTTTCTTGTTTCCAACTTTCTTCCATTAGTTTATTTCTGCGGAAGTAATCTAGTTTCTTTCTTTCATTTTTTCATTTATCTGCTTTCCTTTCCATTCTGCAAGTTAATCTAGTTTCCTTTCCTGCAAATAGAATTTCAATTTAGTAAGTAGTTCTCTTTCTATCAGTAGTCTTTCATTCAACAATTTCAATTCAACAAGTAGTTTCCTTTTGTTAGTGGTTTTCATTCAATTTAGCAATTTCATTGTGCAAGTAGTTTCCATTCTGCTAGTTGTATTTCATTTAATCAGTAATTTCCTTTCTGCAAAGTACTTTCCAGCTTTAAAGAAAATCTCACAAAAACCCAAAAACATTTCCTTTCATGCCTCGTAGGATTAGGGATAATTCAGGAAAATTCTTGCCAAATACCCCCACCTCATCTGGCAGTCAACCTTCTTTCTTCTTCACTGACGGTGAATTGGAAGCCCCTTTAGGTGAGCAACCTAATATATTTGAGGAACCTATAGGGGAAGAAGAAGAGGAAGAACCCATTCCTACTGAACCAATGGCTGAACACTTAAATGACATAGGAGATAGAGGGAGAATTGGGAGTGCCTTCCCCATCAGGGAATCTAATGGGGACACTAAAATGAAGAACATAAGCCCCTCTGCTCTACCTCATTTCCATGGATTAACCATAGAGGGCCCTGACACTTTCTTATTTGAGTTTGTTGTTGTCTTTCGAACCTATGACTGCAAAAATGATGAGCAGAAGTTGAAACTGTTTCCATCTACCCTCAAGGAGGCAACATTACGCTAGTTCATGGGTTTACCTAGAGATATCATAACAACTTGGGCTCAGATGCAACATGCCTTTAACAACAAATATAGGGACTACTGTAGGTCAAAGGACACCAAGGATGAGATTTTGAGGATGACCATAGGCCATGATGAATCCCTAGAAGAATATGAAGAAATAGTCCATCTCAATTACAAAAGGGCCAGTGCACATTTGACCCTGAGTCACTAAAGATGATCCTACTTAGAGGAGTAAGGGAGGATATCCTAGACACCTTACACATGTTATCAAGAGGAGATATCTACCAACTACCCTATGAGGACGTCAAGGCTGTCTTTAGAAACCATTCTAGGGAAACCAAAAATAAGGGTAGAAGTAGTCAACCTATGGCCAGTACCTTGTCTTCCAACTCATCCATTAAGGGTGAAACTGGAAATATGCTGGAGGACTTCAAAAGTGAGATGCTGCAAACCATTTCCTTGTAATTGGATACCATTAATATTAGAAGGAATCAAGAGGAAGCAGAGAGAGCCTTGGCCATCTTTTGTCTTAGGTGCACCAGAAGGCATCCTAGGAATGAATGGCCATTAAATTGTATTGAGGTTTGCTCAATATATGAAGAAAACCACCCCATAGACAAGTGCCCTTCCTTACTTGGACTCAAATCTATATACCAAGGAGCTGAAGGGGTCACTGAGTAGCTCTGCTACATTAACCAAAGGAGGCCTCCTAGGCCTAGACTATTGCAACAGGGTATGCAAGGATCACCCTATGCATATTACAACCCCAATCAAAACATAACTACACCTTCTTGGGGACCCCCTGCCAATCCTTCCTGGTCTACACCCTCTCCTTGGGCCTATGCATCTTAATATCATTCCCAACCATCCATCTCATCATTTCAAACCTACAATCAGCCACAACATCAGTGGAATACCCCACCCTAGGGGTGGAGGCCCCAATTAAAAAATGTTCCAGCTCTATTGCCTCCATCACCTACCCAATTGCAACTCCTGCACTCTGCTCCACCTAGGAAACCCATATGCCTGCCTAGCCAAATCCAAACCCAAACAATAGGCAGGCCCAACAAACATACGGTGGAGAGATATCATACCTAGCTTATGCTGTTGAAATTCAGGAGATCAACCTGAGATCTGGGAGAATTCTCCTAGATAACCAACCTCCCTCTCCACATAAGGAGGCTGAGAAAAGAAGAGAGGAAAGCAACCTTAAAGCAAATCCACCCTTTCTTGAAAGATTAGCCCAACCACACTAGCCTAACCCAGAAGAAACTGAACTTCTGGGAGAATTGCAGAATCTATGTGTAAAGATCCCCCTTCTTCAAGCAATCAAAGATGTGCCTATTTACAATAAATTGATTAAGGAGAAGTGCCTTAAACTTCTAGGAAGAAAAAAAATGGATGCCCTACCATTAATGTTAGTGGGCAGTTATCTGACTTAATGCTGGGGCAGGCAATATGTCCAAAATACTTAGACCCTGGAAGCCCAGTAGTTGATGTCCAAATCAATGGCACCATTGTCCCACACACTCTGATTGATCTTGGGGCTTTCATTAATGTGATGACCAAGGACACCATGCTCAAGCTTAACCTCCAAGGGTCATTAAGAAAGATCATAACAATTATGCAAATTGTAGACCATTCCATAGTCACCCCTGAGGGAATTCTGGAGAATGTGATGGTATCCATTAATTCTTGGGAGTACCCTGCAGATTTCCTAGTTCTCCATCCCAAGGCTAAGCTTATCAGTTACCCTCTCATCCTTTGGAGGCCATGGCTGGCCGCAGCTGATGCATACATTAGCTGCATAGCTGGGAATATGACCATTAAAAATGGGAATAAGTCCAAACAATTAGTCCTATACCTTGCTGCTCAACCCTCCCTAGAACAGGACTTACCTTTATGGTTGGAGGAGGAGGAAGAGGATGAGCTTTATTCTACAGAACTGTATACTTTGCAAGCCATAATAGGAGGAGGACAACAAGATGAGGATGATTTAATTGAACACCTGTTCCAGAGTCCGACTCCTAGTTCATTACCCCTAGAAGAAGAAGTAAAGGAAACACTGAACAATCCTCAAATTGGCTGATTCCAACCCACTACGAGTCCAAACCATAGAATTTGGGCTAGATAAAACCTTGAAGATTAATCCATCTCTTTCTCTCCTTTAGAGGAGGAACAACTATGCAACTTGTTGAGGGAGAACCTAGAAGCCGTTTCTTGGAACTACAAGGAAATGAAGGCAATACACCCCTCGGTGTGTACTCACCACATCATCAAGGAAGGTTGCAAGCCAGCCAGGCAACCACAAATGAGAATGAATCTAAACCTCAAGGACATAGTCAAAGAAGAACTGTAGAAACTGTTAGATGCAAGGTTCATTTACCCTATTTTTGACAGTGAGTGGGTCTCTCCTTTAGTGTTAGTGCCCAAGAAAAATGGGAAGTGGAGGATTTGTGTCAATTATAGGGAATTGAATAAGGCCACAAAGAAGGATCACTTTCCCTTACCCTTCATTGACGAAGTGCTAGATGGCCTGGCAGGGAAGAAGTTCTTTTCTTTCCTAGATGGATTCAGTGGGTACGACAAAAACCAAATCTGCCTAGAAGACCAGGATAAGACCACTTTTACCTGTCCATGGAGTACTTTTTCCTATAGAGTTCTTCCTTTGGGCCTGTGCAATTCTCCTGCCACTTTCTAGAGAGCAGTCCTAAGTATTTTTTCTGAATTAGTTCATGACGCTGTAGAGATCTACATGGACGATTTTACACCTTATGGCTATGATTTCCAAGAGGCCCTGACTAACTTAGGCAAAGTATTATGCAAATGCTTTGAGATCAGCCTGTCCCTTATTCTAGAAAAATGTGAATTCTTAATGATTGAAGGGACTGTGTTAGGTCATTCCATATCTTAGCAAGGACTGTAGGTGGACCCAAACAAGGTAGCCATCATCCAAAGGGTCCCACCTCCACAAAAGAAGAAAGATGTTAGGAGTTTCTTAGGGATAGCTGGATATTACAGAAGATTCATGAAAGACTTCAGCAAGCTAGCCTCTCCTTTGTTTGGTTTATTGGCGAATGATTTTGAATTTATATGGTCAAAGAGTTATCAAGAGGCTCTAGACATTTTAAAGGATAAGGTAACCACTGCACCAATCCTTAGAGGCCCAAACTGGTCCCTCCTTTTTCACATTCATGCTGATGCCTCACATAAAGCCATAGGAGTAGCCTTAGGTCAGGTAGAAGAGAAATTGCATTATGCCATCTACTTCACCAGCAAAAACCTGTCAAAGGATGAACTAAACTATACTGTGATACAAAAAGAACCCCTAGTTGTTGTGCATTCATTGAACAAGTTTAGGAATTACATTATAGGCTATCAGACATTTGTGCATACTGATCATGCTGCAATTAAATATTTAAATTATGAACAAACCAGATGTAAATGCTAAAATAATAAGATGGTTACTCTTATTGCAGCAGTTTGATTTAACTATTGTTGATAGGTCTGGTAAAGAAAATGTTGTTGCCGACTTCTTGTCTAGAATGAATCTGCCTTTTGGTGAAGAAGGAATGGTGGATGATCAGTTCCCAGATGAGAATTTGTTTTCTATTTCAGTGCTCTCCCCATGGTTTGCTGATATAGGAAACTATCTAGTGTTAGCACAGTTCCCACCAAACCTGCCCCCCAGAGAGAAGAGCAAGATAATCAGGAAGAGTGCCCCCTTCACTTGGATTGGGTGCAATCTGTTCAAACTTGGTCCAGATCAAATATTGAGAAGATGTGTAAGGGAAGAGGAGGCCTTTGACATCCTTCTGACCTGTCATGATGGGCCTTGTGGAGGTCACTTTGCAACAAAAAGGACAACATTTAAGGTGTTGCAAGCAGGCTATTATTGGCTTACTCTTCATCAGGATGTGAAGAAGTATTTTAGTCAGTGTGATCGGTGCCAGAGGATGGGAAAGCCTACTCCAAGGGATGAAATTCCCTTGCAGCCTCAAGTGACTTTCGAGCCATTTGAAAAGTGGGCATTGACTTCATTGGGCCTATCAACCCTCCTTCCAAGAAAAAACAACACATCATTATGTGCACCAATTACTTGACTAAGTGGGTAGAAACCAAAGTAATCAAGTCAACAACAGAAGAAAAGGTGGATGAGTTCTTAAGGGAGAACATATTCTACAAATTTGGGTACCCTAGAGAGCTAGTCATAGACTAAGGCAACCAATTCACCTCCAGTATGATTGAAGAACTACTCAAGCATCACAAGATCAAACATAGGACCTCCACTCCTTATCATCCAAAAACTAATGGGAAAGTGGAGGTGACCAAAAGATTACTAGAGAACATCCTAACCAAGGTAGTGAACAACAACAGAAAGGACTGGATTGAGAGACTAGTTGAGGTCACCTGGGCCTATAATACAGCATGGAAGACCACCACTGGATTCACACCCTATGAGCTGGTCTATGGAAAAAAGGCTTTGCTGTCCATTGAATTTGAATATAACACATTGAGGATGGTAGTCCAACTAGATTTAGATCTCAGTCATGCACAAAAATAAAGGCTGTTCCATTTGAATGGCTTAGATGAATTCAGAATGCAGGCCTTCCTCCATACAGAGATAATTTAGCTCCAGAGAAAGATCTAGCATGAAAAGCATATCAAGAATAAGATATTTCAAGAGGTAGACTAGGCACTATTATATGATTCAAGGTACAAGGACTTCAAAGGAAAGCTAAGAACAAGATGGCTCGGACCATATGTGGTGGAAAGATGCCATGACAATGGTTCAGTGTGAATTAGGACTATAGATGAAGAAGCCATTCCATTGCTAGTTAATGGACATAGATCGGAATTATACAAGAGGCCTTCATCTAAACAAGAGTTCATTGACAACATCAATAAGACAGTGATGATGGTGGATCAAGTTTTAGCTCCTCCCTCATCAGGTCACTAAAAGAAAAGAAAAAATAGAATAAGGATTCAGGTGAAAACCTCCATGAGGCACCTGGGTCCCATCTTTGGGTTGAAAACCTCCATGAGGTAGCCCAAGGATGAGAAAAAAGGAAAGAAAAAGAAGATCCCTGGGTGAAAACCTTCCTCGAGGTGCCCAAGGCAGATACCTAGGGTGAAAACCTCTTTGAGCTAGCTTATGTGTTTTTCAAAAAAAAAAAAAACATAATTGTTGTTTGCAGGAGGATGAGAAAGACAATCAAGGAGCAAAGAGAAGATCCAAAGGGACTACTTCAATTCAGGAGAAGATTGTGTTTTCCACAGCATCACCTCATCCATTACCATCATCCATGCCTTCACACACACTCCTACTCCCTTTATGCATGTATCAGCATCTGATCTGCAGTCACAAACACCATCAATAGACAACCGAGGAGGAAGAAAGAGCTACACAATAGCAACAACATCGGATCTGCAATCAAGAAACCATCAATAGACAATAGAGGAGGAAGAAGAATGACCATCAGCAGCACCTCTGATCCTTGACACTTGCAGCACGGCATTAAGGCCACAGTTAAGTATCCTACTCACTCACTCATTTGCATCATGTGATCAAAAGTTGTAAAGGTTAAGAGGTAGTTGGTTTGAAAGTAAAGAGGTGGCTAGTTTCCTCTAAAAAGGATATGCCCTCCAAAACCTCAGGATCCCTATAACATGGATAGTCTTCAATGACTTACCAACAGAGGATGACATCAAAACCTTCATCTATGGTGTTAATCCTCCTGTCAGTAAGGAGGAGACAAAACAAGAAACAACAGATATAGAGCTAGATGGGGATGAGATGGATAAAGAAGACACTAATACAAAGGAACATGATGTTGAAATAGAAGAGGAAGAAGGCATGGAAACAAAGAAGAACAAGCAACAAGAAACAAAAGAGCTGAGTGGCTTCAGGGATAGAGAAGTAGCTAAACAATCAAAATTCCATGGCCTTAATCAGCACCCATAATTTAATTGCAAATGATCCTCAGCTGACACTTAGATATCTTGCTTCCCAAGGGAAAGCAAGTACACATTTTGAGGATATGTTTTGGATGCTAAAGAAATGATAATATACATGCCTGCTAAAAGAGATGAAACATTGCCACATAGCTTGAAGATCAGAGAATATCAAGGGGAAGAAGAAGAAACAGAAGCAGGATACTATAAACAAGAATAAAAGACCATAGCAAAATAATGAGATGTCAGAGAGGCTACCAGAGCCACTAAGTTGCTTAGAGGATGAGCAACAATTTCAGTAAGGGGTGATGATGAGCCCCATCATTGAGTAATTATATGGGCCTTAATTGGCCTTAATTCACCTCCTAGCTTAGTCAAACCAACTATTCTCACAACTTATTGCATACTTTTGATTATATTTTGCTTATGGGTTGAGTTAGAGTTGGATATTTTGCTTTGTGGTCTAATGTGCATGTAATGTAGGAATAAAGGATAAAAGCAAGGGAAATACATGGATAAAAGGTAAAAGAAAGGAACTATGGTAAAATACCTTGGTAAAAACTTAGATGGGACAAGGGAGAGGAATAACAGGAGGTAAATCCTTCTCATACACTGCCCATCCATTCGAATATCCCTCCATTAGCTAAAAGTACACACAGCCAAAGCAGGAGTACTAAAAGACAACCAAGAAAGTGGAAGTACAAGCAGCCTCCATACTAGAAGGCAACCGAGCTAGTGAAAGGGAAAAGACAAGTTACCATTAAGTTGGGATCTATACCTCCCTAATTTTGAGGCAAGTTGTTGAGACTTTAGATGTATAAATAGAGAGGCTTAGGACCTCAGTTTTTTAGTTAGCCAATAGTCAGTCAGTCAATTAGCAAGTATTCAGACCTTTTGACTTATAACAGTTTGATGTATTACAATTTTTTTTGATAACGAAGATGAGTTTTGATTCGAGCCAGAATTTAGTTAACTCAGAGGATTGAAGCTCTTGGGTTAGGGCCTGACCCTAGCAGCCAAAGCTCCTCTTTCTTGTATTGTATTCTAGCATATAATCCTTCTTTCTGTTCATTTAATCAAGTAGTTCATTTCCATTACAACACTAGCATAGATGCATGGTTTGATTATTCATTTGGTTAAGTAGATGCATGTTCATCATAGTGGTTTAGCACAGATTGATGGATTTCTTGTTCATTTACTGAAGTGGCTTCCTGTTTTCTATTCATTTGTTGAGTAGTTGCAGTTTCATTATAGTAGTGCAGGGTAGATTGGTTGTGTTTCACTTTTTTCCATTTATGCTTTCATTTAATTAGTAAGTTGATAAAGAAAATATCCGCAAGGTTTCTCACATGTGTCTCGGCCTCCCCTCCTCCCTTTGGGACCATGAGGTGAGGAAGGAACCCTACAGCAACTCCAAAAACATAGGTTTTGGTTTTCATAGGGTTTGTCATATAAACACAATCACTGAGTTCATTGTGTTGTCACTCTATTCCTCTCATGATCATCTACCCCTTCACCCTCTCTTTCTGTCATTTAGACCTCCACCCTCTTCCCAGATCTCTCATGTTGTCATTCTCCTTTAGCCTGAAACGCTCAGTGAGAGATGTTAATTCATGTTCAAATAGTTTTTAACTGTCGATTTCCTTTCACACACAAAACCCACTAATCACTGCCCAATCCACTTTTCGCATTTGACTTTCTTCCTTCTAAATCCCCATCGTCGATCTGCTTTATTAGATCTGACAGTTGTCGCACACCCGCTCACCAACTTGCTCGTTCACATCTCCGCCATAGATCTGCCTTGCCAGATCCGACGGCCCTCACGCCATATCACGTGGATTTCCTTCCGACTGTTATCAGGCTGAGAGCATGCAATATGGGCGGTTTCCCCGTGATACGTGTCAGCCGGGGAGGCTAATCGTCCAAAATTATGGAAAACCATTTACGACTTTGAGGGCACACGATATTTTGCTTACCACCCTCCAAACCCGCTCGTCATTTGTGCATGTTTTCTTTCACCCACTTCCATCTCCGCCATTGATTTGTTCTCTTGATCTGATGGTTGTCGCTTCACCTGATTGCCAATTGGCTTGGCCGATCTCCGCCGTTCATTTTCCGATCACTTAGAGGCGATATAATCCTAGCCATCCATCCTGATTAGTCCACCATGTCTGCCCATTTGCCTACGCACCTTCTTTCCAATCTCAACTGTTCATTTATCATTTTGTTGTGGTAAAACACAACCCCCCCATATTTTTTATTTTATGTACTCAAATAATGGGGACCCTTTGTATAAAATTTTGGCTAAGAATCTTTTGTGATTTTCATTTAAGATTGTCTTACAATTTTGTCATTTTTTATTTTATTTTCATCGGATTTATGTTTTGATTGTTTCATTGAATCCGACTTTTCACAAGCTTTCCATCGATACTTGCTTCAACTCTTTTGGTCAACCCAGTTGTAAATGGAACTCCTTTGAAGTTTGATTGTTTTCTCGCATGGACTAGAAATGTAAATAACTGTATAATATTTCAATTTTCCTAGCTAATTAGGGTTAATAGTCATTCATTGTAAATATTGGCTTTTAGTTAACTTTTATTAATTTTTCATTTTTTCGCCAACGGTCCTACAAAATGACCTAGCTAAATCATACAATGGATGAAATCGTGTTTCGGGATCTTCGTAATTTACTCCAATTTATTATTTTAAGACAAATTGCCAAGACCGGATTCTCAAAAATGCAAAATAGCTATAGTTCAATTTGTAGGAAAAATAATTCACGTGGGCCCCGTCCATCTTCATTAATTTAATAGCCCCCGAGACCCAGATCACAAAAAACTTATAAGATAAATTTTTTTTCGCAAAAAACATATCTCATATCACAAACAAAATTTTTTGCAAAAAAATTTTCTCGCAAAATATTATCGCAAAAGCTTAAACGTTAAAGCATGAACATTTAAACATGCGATATGCGATAGGCTGATGGGATAAAAGGTTTTAATCTAAGATTTTATTGATCACCTTATGCCTCCCGTACCTCCACCTTACTTCACCCTCACATCATATTCCGCTCACTCCACCTCATCCTCCCTATTCCTCCCTCCATTAACTCCACTACTCACGTGTGTTTGGAATTAAAACATTTCAAAGTTTGAAGTCACTTTGGATTGATTCTAATGGTTTGTTAATTTATATTTATTTTAATTTTTTTATTTTTATTTTTAATATAATTTAAATATAACATAACTAATTTATAACCAATATTTAATAGTGTTTTAATTTTTTGTTCGTAATAATTATTTGGTTAATATCATATTTAAAATTAGTATTAGAATTAATTAAAATTAATTATATATATTAGTTAACTAATAATTAAGTTAGAATTAATTAGTAAATAATTAAAATCTAATTTAGGATTAGAATTAATTGTTAAATTCTGATTTTTGGGCCTAGGCAATAGAATTTCTAGAATTCTGGTAGTGTTGACTCATCAACTTTGGAGGCTCATAGATCGAGTTTTACTTGGCCAAATGAGGCCCAGGACGGCTCATTGGAAAGATAAAATCATGGAGAATATTTATGAGGATGTTTTATTAACAGATTTGATCATTTATTAGGTCTAAAATCTAGCAGAAGATCAAACTCCGAATTTTGAATAAAACTAATTTCCTGAGTTTTATTTTCTGCATTTTCATTTGCCCAAGCCTCTTCTGAATGCAAATCCATTTGTCAATGATATCCTTGGCCAATTAAATCATCACAGAAATCAATAGAAAGCTTGTATTTCCTTTTCAATTATTTATTTAATTAAATTTGATTAGATTTGTTTTAATTCCAAATTTGGCATTTTTATTTTATTTTTACATTTTAATTTTGTTTTAATTTGTTTATGCAAGAAAACAATTGAAAATTTGAGGAGAACAAGATTTAATTGATGGGAATGCGCCAACAATTAAAGAATGGAATTTTTAGCAGCTAAAAATTGATTGAGAAAATCTCTTCTTCAACAAACTTTTTTGCAAAGAATTCCTATGCAATTTTTTTTTTTTTTTTTTTTTTTTAGAGAAACGGATAGAGGATCTATTAAATACTTGGCCTTAATGCCAAAAACCAGATTACAAAAGGTGAGTCTGATTCAACAAGAACCGCACAACCATGCAAGGCCATGGTGTTTATGCTTAGCTCACATCTCTTTTTGCTTGCTACTATGTAGTCTATTTCTGAGATTTTCCCAACTTTATGGGTACATACAAACCGATTTAACAAAATGCAGTAAAACATGATAGCTATCTAAATTAAGGAATTGATTCCCATGATTCTTGTCCTCCTCTGAGTAAGGCTCCAGCCGTAAGGAGAGCAGCTTTGTTGGCTTCGATGTCCGCCTCCTTATTGTTAGCTCTCAACACATGATAAAAATTCAGCTTCTGGAAAGAGTCTCTAAGATCTGTACTCTGAAAATCAACCTTGCAAGCCTTAGATCCGTTGGCTTAGTATGAGTCACCATAATATTAATTATTACTTGGGAGTCCCCTATTACATTTGCCTCCCTGATGTTCAACATTTTCATAATCTTGAGACCTTGGAAAAGAGCCAAAGCCTCAACTTGTATGCTAGAAGCTATGCCTAGATCCCAGGCGAAACTGTGTATCCTTATGCCATCAAGATTCAAAATGATGCCTCCAGCTCCTGCTCTTCCAGAATTTGCCTTTACAGCCCCGTCAAAAAAGAGGGAGAATCTCCGCTGATTTGTGGCCCAGTCTTTGAATTCATTTGCTGAAAGTCTTATTTGCCAATCTTTGAGGAGAGAGGCATTGTTTGCACTGTTTTGGAACTGGAGTTCAAGAAAGGAGCCCCAATTTATATCTTGCTTGCTGAGATTTAAATCATCTTTAATATCTCTCAGATTCTCTTTACGCTGGCTTTTAATCTTAATTTCCACAAGCTTGGCCTCTTGTTCATAGCTTCTAAATATCCTTTTATTTCTATCAAGCCAAACTTGCCAACAGATTATTTTTGCGAGAGCAGTCCAAGAAGCTCTGATGATTTGGTTTCTTGGGGGAGTCCCAGGATACCTTTGCAGCCATTTAGTAAAAATATCAGGGATGGAGGAAGGCAACACGATGCTGAAACTCAGATTTCCCAACAATTTTGTCCAAATCTGCAAAGTAAAGGTGCATTCAAGCATCAGATGAACTACACTTTCTTGGTTTACCTTACAAAGACTGCACCTTGCAGGACCATGAAAACCACGTTTCTGGAGGTTATCATCTGTCAAAATTTTGGAATGACAAAGCAACCAGCTAAAGAAGTCGATTTTAGGTAAGGTGGAGTAATGCCATATCCCTTTCCAAGGCTCAGGATTTGTGGCCACATGGGGACGCTCACATAGCTTGGCGTAACCTTGAGCAACAGACCATCCGCCTGTCTGTGTACCGCATCCTCTTGTGTCCCTTTTTCGAGCCAGCAAAGGAGATAGGCCGTGGAACTTGGAAATCAGTATCTCACGCTCCATATAAAGTTCTGTGGGTGTTTGAAGATTCTAGCTAGCCCAGCGAGAGTTCTGCCAAGCTGAAATGTCCCATAGAGTTCGTTTACCAGCCTCATTCATCCATTTGCTCGCAGCGTTTGGAGTGAATGACAATCTCCTAGAGGCTCGTTATTCAAAATTTTATCTGTCCAGAGGTTGATCCTTTTTTCATTACCAGGAACCCAGAAGGCATGATCTTTGATGAGAGAGAAAGCTTTGCTGCAAAACTTCAGGAAGGGTGCTTCTTAGGATGATCTAGGTAGCAAGAACGCTGGCCTTTGAAGTATTTTTTCTAGAGAGCTAATTGCGCCCAACCAAGTTTAGGGGCAATAATTCTCCAGATTAATTTAGCTCCCATTGCTACATTATGGTAGCCAAGATTCTTGAAATTCAAGCCTCCTTCCAATAACGGTTTGGAGATACATTCCCAGTTGACTAACAAAATATTTTTCTCGTTCTATTTACCCCCCTTCCAGAAGAATTTTTGAATGGTCTCCTCCATTTTTTTGAGAATGCTAGATGGAGCGAGAAGGACAGAAAACTGGAATAAGGGAAGACTGGAAAGAACAAATTTAATGAGGATCGACTTACCAGCAATGTTGAGCCAATCTCTGTTGTAATATTTTTTGAGAAAAATTGGGAGGCCCAAATACTTGAAGGAAGTCCAATTTGAGGATGCTGCAAAACCAAAGGTTCTAGATATGGAGTTGAGCAAGCTAGAAGTGGTGTTCCAACAATAGATATGGCATTTTCCTTTGTTTAGACTGCTTCCCGATACCAAACATAACTCATCCAAATCTTTTTTAAATCTGGAGGAAATAATCCCAGAAGCTGCTCCCAATAGCAGTGTGTCATCTGCGAAAAGAGCGTGATTAATGGTTTTCACACCCGTTGCAATACAGAGTCTAGCAATATCCTGATCTGCTCTTTTTTTGTCTAGGTAAAAACTGAGAACATAGGCTTGAAGAACAAATAACAGAGGTGAGAGAGGGCACCCCTGCCTGAGCCCTCTCGTGGCTTTGAAAAAGTCAGCAGTGGGGCAATTCAAGGCTCCGAGATGCAAGCCGAATCCAATTGATAAAATTCTCACCAAATCCAAGTTTATGTAAGACTTTCAGCAGAAAACAATGTCTAACTCTGTCAAAAGCATTTGCTAGATCAAGTTTGACAACCATACCTTTTTTATTGCAACTCAAGCTTGAATGGATTGCCTCCTAGACCAGAATGAAGTTGTCCACCATCTATCTACCTTGAATGAAGCCCCCTTGACTATCTGGA
This sequence comes from Pinus taeda, assembly GCA_000404065.3. Lineage (NCBI taxonomy): Eukaryota > Viridiplantae > Streptophyta > Pinopsida > Pinales > Pinaceae > Pinus > Pinus taeda. The sequence goes on along the minus strand of APFE031197142.1, from coordinate 80,381 downwards.
ATGATTTTGGGGAGGATGGGCTTCAGTCTGTTAGCAATGACTTTGGTGATCAATTTGTAACCTATGTTACAGAGCGAAATCAGATGAAACTTGTTGAAAGAGTTGGCTCCCTTCTCTTTGGGTATGAGAGCAAGAAAAGCAGAGTTCGTGCTTCCTCCGATTTTCTTGCAAACTTGGGATTTTAGAACCATTTTGTAAAGATCCTTTTCCACAATGGACCAACAAATTTGGAGGAATCTGGCTGAGAATCCATCTGGCCCCAGGGCTTTGTCTGGGTTCATGGAAAATAAAACAGCCTTGACTTCATTCTTGGTGACTTTAGCTTCAAGGAGGAGGTTCATATCAGCAGAAATCAGGGAAGGGATCCCATCCAACATCTCTGAGTTTTGATCCAGAATTATCTCTCGCTATACAGACTTTCAAAATGAAGAGAAGTTGCTTTTTTGATGTTTGCATTATCCTTGTGAATGATGATACCATCTTTGATTTCAGAAATGGAACTGGTACATTTCTTGGCCTGGGCTTGTTTGTGAAAGAAGGAAGAGTTCCTGTCCCCTGCTTTGAGCCAAAGACTGTGAGACTTAAGTCTCTAGTATTCTTCCTCAACTAGACATGCCTTATGATAGTTTTGCTGAAACAGAGCTTCTTTATCTAGGATCTCTTCTGTAATGTCAGCTGTTTCGGCTTGGAGTTGATGGACTTCCAGCATATGCTATATTTTTTTTCCTTTCGTTGGCTAGATTTAGCAGAGTTTTGCCCATAATTTCAAAGCCCTTTTCACTCTTCTGAGCTTTTCTTCCCAGATGAAGAAGGGAGAGCCTTTGACCAGTTGCACCCAAGTGTCCTTAACTACTTGCATGAAGTCCGATTCCTTAGCCCAGAGCGGGATAAATTTGAAAGGTATAGGTCCAAGGTCAAGTTAAGACACGAGTTCCAGCTTAATGGGTTTATGATTCAAAGTGCTGCATGGGAGAATATGCACTCTAGCCTCTAATCCAAGCAGAAGAAAAGAGCTTTGAATTAAGAATCTATCCAATCTAGCAGCAATGTGGCCAGGACCAATTCTTTTATTAGTCCAAGTGTACTTACCAGAAATTGGCTTGATGTCCAGCAGGTCCCAGTCCTGAATAAGATCCTCTGCCCATTCCCTTGCCGGATCTAGAACAATGCTACCTCCTCTCTTGTCTGTTGATAAGAGAGTGAGATTGAGATCTCTTGTTATGATGATATTCTCAAGATTAACTAGATCTACTTGGGTTCTTATGGAGTCCCAACAGTCCTTTTTTTCCACAGCGTTCACGGGGGTGTACACATTGAAGAGGCTGATTATTTCTTTTGAATCTATGTGCTGCAATTTTAAGAGCAACTAATGAGTATTGAGGGTTTTAGAGATGAAAGTGAATTTGGTAGCGTTCCAAAGAGAGTCCAACCCTCCGGAAGCCCCTCAGGCTGAGATTGCTTTTGCCTCACATTTGTTCCAAAGTTTCTTACTTGCGTGAAGGAAGACGGAGTCTTCCAGTTTGGTCTCCTGGATGAGAAGTATGTCAGGAGTTTCTGTTCTTACTAAACTTCTGATGGCTTCTTCTTTGATTCTACTCTCCATACCTCTACAGTTCCAGGAGACTATCTTCATCATTCGAATTTTTGATTGGCTCCTTTGGAGCCTTGGGGCTGGTTTCTAGTCATATTTTCTTTTGATGCTAGTAACTTCTCAACGGTTGGCTGGTTTCCTTGAAGCTTATCCTTGAAAGTTTCCTGCTCTCTTTTTTCCCGGTTTGATTTGCGGCCTCTTGTGGATCTCCTTATCGTTGCTTGATATTCTCCTATTTCCCCCTCTTCCTCTGAGCACTCCGATTCATGCTCGTCTTCCTCTTCTTCAACAATGTTTCCTTTGGAGCTCCCTGCCATTGCCATTGCTGGAACACCACTTTCAATCATTGCCTCTATTGTTGGAACACCATTTCTAGCTTGCTCAACTCCATTTCCAGAACATTTGGGGGTGCCTTTAGAGGATGAGTATGATTTTTGATTTTCTGGTTCCTGAGTTTCCTCTACTTGTGAGCTTAGAGGGGCGAATTTGTTTTCTTGAACCATTCAGGGCGGGGGTTGCTGAGGGGGGGCCTGAGTACCTTTTCCGTTTGGACCGACCTGCTTTTGAGTTTCCCTAGTGTGCTTGACCTGATTCCAACCTTCTTCTTTTCCCTTATCTGGTTCCTCATTGGTTGGGCATCCTCTGGCGAAATGGTCGTAGACATGACATTTTCGGTATTTGAAAGGCAACTACTCGTAATCTAGCTTCTGCAAACGGATCCAGTTTCCTACCTTGATTTTGATGGCTTCCGGGAGACCCACCTCTAAGTCTACTTCTACGCAGATACGAGCACAGTCATATTGATCTTTGCTGTTTTCCCTATCTATGAATTTCCCAAGGGCGTTTTTGATGTGTTTTAGTGAATCCCAGTTCCAAAAATGGAATGGGAGATTAGGGAGTCTGACCTGAAAAGGGATAGCTGAGGCGACATCCACTGCAAGGTCAAAATCCAACGTCCATTTGTTGAGGTACAAACCTGGGGGGGCCATGAAATAGGGGCCATTCTAAAATATCAGGTCCTTATCTTCCTTTGAGGAGAATTCGAAGAGGAAAAACCCTCGTCTTAAGAATTATGAAGTGACGCTGCCCTTGATCAGAGGAGCCCAATTCCTATTTACGCAAGACTCTGTGGTCTTAGGAGAGGGCCAAAGACCTGTGAACTGTCCCACGAGAGCCCGCTCAGCTAAGGAGAGGGCAACTTGAATCAGGGTCTCTGGCGGCAGGGAGATTTCAGGAATGTCATCCAGCCTCTTGAAAAACTTGGTTGCTTCACTCTTCTTCTTCTGCGGCAAGCCGGACAAGAGCCGAGAGAAAGCTTCAGCAGCTAAAGGCGGGCCTGCCTAGGGCAAGGTCAGGGCCTCCATGAGGGCGGACCCGGCTTAAACGTGCACTCTAAATCTATAGAAAGACAAAAGGGAACGCGGAGGAAGAGGGAAGAGGGCCCAAAGCCTTAGGCCGCAAAGCAGCAAGGGCGTAGGCACCAGAACGCAGCTAGGGTTCCATGGTCTCCAACCTGCGGTTTTTTTCAAATTCCTATGCAAATATTATAAATAGCAGATTGCAAAATTTAATAAGGGATTCTCCCTCTGCAATTCTGGAATTCTAAAAGCACTTTTGTAATAGGGATTTAGAGTTGTAGGTGGAAGGAGTGGAAATCTCAGATACAGGGATTATTGAGGTTTTTCTTTTACATTATGAGTTATGTAGAATGAACAGAGTTTGCACTATTGTAGCTTTGCTTTTGAAAGCAGAAGCTCAGGCATTGTAAAAACACTGTTGGAGACCAAAGCTAGAGAATGGATTCAATAAAATTGGTATTTAAAATACTAATATTTTAAATACTTGTTTCATTTTATGATGACAGGAATGTGTCAATTTACTTTCATATTTGTGCACTTTTGTCGGTATGGGTAATTTGTCTCAATTTTATGTTATTATGTATCTCTACTCTTATGGATTAAATTCTGATTTCTGAGTAACTATTTACTTAGATATCTGTCTTATAAAACTAATTTGTTGAGTAGTGATATGTTGTGAACTTCTTGCGCATATTATTATTTAATTATTCAAGTTACTGATTAAATGATCAATATCATTTTGTGATTTGAGTGTTGTTGATTGATTATTTCAATTAAAAGGTCTCAATAGGTTGTGTTTGGTAGTCATAATATCAGTTAATTGAATTACTTCATTAGCTTGATATTCATTATAAGCCAGACATATTTAAATCTCGATACTTTAATTATCTTGCTCTTAATTGGGTTAGATCTATATCTGCCTAATTATGATAGGATTAAGATAGTTCCTTTTTCTTGCATCTTAGAATAAGTTTGCATTTAGATTAATTTCTACATTCTTTTAGGTTCTCTTCCCAAAGGGAAAAACTTTAGTAGTGGATTGGCTGAGACCCAAATTAGCTTAAGGATTACTTTCTTTCCCGATCAGCAAGAGGGTTGATTTGATGTCTCTTCTCCATTAGTGAATGAAAGTCATATTTTAAATCCATTGGAGATTGAGAGAAGGTAACTGGACCTAGTTGAACCAGTTGTAACCACTATTCCAAACGGAAAATGAGCTGTTTTAAGGTTCGGACCTGGTGGTCATCCCCCATGTCGTTATAGCGATTTTCGAGGCTTCAACATTTTGGCGCTAGGAGGGCCTGCAACTTGTTGTCTATTGGAGTCTTTTGAATTTTAACAATTTATTTGATCACCATGGCTCCTCTTAAACTTCCAATTTGGAGTTGTATCCACGGACACGCATATTCCAATACTCCATTCGAAGTGGTAAGATGTTTGTCTCAGGTAAAGTTCAATGGTAAGATAAATTCTTCTTCTTTTAATCATGTCTTTCAATTTATTCAAAATGTTTCTAATTCTGATTTTCAAGGAATTGATGAAGGCATTTTATGCAGATTTTATATTCTCACTTCGCAGAAAAAGGCAGAAACTGGTGTCGAACTCTTCCAATTGCCTCAATTCACAACTGGGATCAATTTGTTACAATTTTCTTTTATAAATTTGATGGATATGATTATGAATGGGTATGTGATGAAATTGAATATCTACGAAGGTTTACAAATGAGTTTGTTAGGGATTTTAATATTCGATTTCGTTTGAATTGTTTAAAATTTAAAGTCGAAGATAAACCTCCGGAAGAAGAATCATTAGATTAGTTTGAACATATTTGTTCTCTTCCTCCCATTCCCAATCCATATGAAATTAGTTCAAGATTTGTTCCATCCCCTTCCAACATTAATGAGAATTCCAATATGGATGTGCAAGGAAAAGGTTTCACATGCTTGGAAAATATTTATATCCAAATGCAAGAAGATAACAACAACAAGTTTGGAGAAAGAGCTGCCTTGAAATCTGAAAGTTAATATGAATTGATTTTTGAAAATCAGATCGCAAATCGACAAGTACAAGCAGCAATCAAAGTAACCAATAACTCACAAACTGCTGTACAAATTTCTAAATTCTTTCATGATGAGAAAATGCCAAAATCAGAGCAGCAAAGCAATCTTCTTCAAAAAAGATGAGTACACAAAGGAATGATTTAGAATCTGAAATTTATAATGAACATAATGCACAAGAGTTCTCAAATAGAGAAACTTTTGAGTTCATCATTTCTGATTCTCATTTTTCTTTTTATCCTGATATTTTACTAATGGTAATTTTTCCCCTCTTGGTATTAATGATATTTTAGAAAATACAGAGGCTGATCTAAATGAAATGCCAATTAGTTTTTATCAATATAGAGAAACAATAATTGATCATTGTTTTGGCATTAATAAACATGTACTTTATATTCCTTCTTGTTTTGATACATTGAATGAGATTAAAGGGAATTCTAATCAATATCGTGAAGTCATTTATGATAATCACTATGACAATGAAGATGTTGATTTGTATTAGTCTCAAGTCAATCATCATGAGAAAATTCAAAACACATATGAAGATGAGGAACGCTTTAATTTAGAAATTATTCCAACTAACCCTCATTCTCAAGAAACAAATTATATTCATGATTTTGACATCCAAGAAATCGTTCCAATTTATGATTCATATCATGATCAAGCTCTCATTCCTATTCATGGTCATAATTCTCTTTTTAATTCACAAGTTGGAATTGGCAATCATTCAAATTCCATTATTTTGGTCAATCCTTGTAAAAAAGAAATTATTTCAAAACAATCCCAATCATGGAAAATTTTAGGGGCGATTTTTCGCCCTTGAGCGAAATTAAGGGGTTTTATATTTTTATTGAGCGAATATTTTGTATCACAGTACATTGTTAGAAATCACCTCAAATTTATTTTATAAAAAAATTTGGTATGGAGGTTAGCGCACCTTATTTTAAGGGAGAGAGTAAAAAAAGTAAATTTAGCCCTTGAAATTAGGAGTTACAACTTTCCATTCGCCCTAATTTTCCAGAATAGGTATTTATGATAGTTATTTCACCCTCCACATTCGGTGTAAAAAAGGTTTTTTTTTTCATTTTCCTGTATTTCATGGTATTGGGGTTAATTTGGAGAAAATGACCTTATTTTTTGGAACAAATGGTCACAAAATAATAATTCATTTTCTTTAAAAATTCAAGTCTCTTATTTTCATGTTTATTTAAAGATTGTATAATGTTCTTGCCATATTCCAAGTTTGCATCTATTTAGTCATAATCATATAAAGAATAATGGAAAACATTTTTTTATATTTACTCCATAAGTCACCTTATATTTACGTTTAAATAAATAAAAATATAAATAAAGTGGAGTATGGTAAATAAATAAAACCTCTTTTTATACTTACTCCAAAGGTATGGTAAATAAATATAAATATAAATAAACTAGAGGTATGGTAAATAAATAAAACCTCTTTTTATATTTAGTCCATAACCCTCTTTCTATTTAAGAAGGCTCAAAAAAGAGGTTTTATTTAAGTGAATCCTATGGGCCAAATACCATATTTATAAAAGATGTATGATAAATTAATAAAAATATAAATGAACGAGAGGTATGGTAAATAAATAAAATATTTTTTTATATTTACTCCAAAAGTCACATTATATTTAAGAGCACTAAAAAAATGTGTTATATTTAGGTAAAGCTTATAGGCCAAATACCATGGGCCAAATTATTATTAATACCATGCAAAAAAAACATTATTAACCCTTTATTAACCCTAATATTAGTATTAATAAAAAAAATTGGCACATGGTATTGACCCATGGTATTCACATGGAATGTAGGATATTTAAAGGGGGGAATTAAACCAGCATAAATCCATCTTTAGTGGATCTACTAAGCCCCGGGAGGGATCAAATATCGTGATATGCAAACTAGCATAGAGTGAAAAAATATTTGATCCTCGGGCTTGGTAGATCAATGGTAAAAATGGATCTTGTAATTTAATGTCACTTAAACATTTTAATTTGGTTAAAATAAAAAAATAAAATAAAAATCAATTATCATTTTATTAATTTTTATAAATTACTATAGTAGTTTTTAATCAGTTTTTAACCAGGGGCTCCGGAGGGTTTGTAGTAGTTTAGAATACGCATCATACCGGTCATGTGTATTGACCCATGGTAATATCATGGTATTCATGTGAGCATAGAATATTTAAAGGGGAAATTCTATCAGCTTAGATCCATCTTAATTCCGGGTCTACCAAGTGTTGAGAGGGATAAATAGATTTCATCCCTCCAAGAGTGGTAAAAGTGGAGTTAAGATGGATATAGGTTGGTTTTTATGATAATGAAGATATTAAATAGACTTAGGAAATTATATTATAAAAAACATCTTAAGGTGAATGGTTAAAGCTACGTTTAGTCACATCACAAAATTTAGTAAAAAATACCAATATCTCCATTAATATTGGTTTTTCTGATTTAACAAAAAAAAATTCAAAACAATGAAATCTTATTACTCTTTCCGCATCACCCTCGCAGAAGAGAGATAGTCAGTGCCGAGATTTCCCACCATTTTTCAAACGTTCTCAATATCTTCATGAAAAAGTTAAGGTACTGATGTTGGATTAGTTGTTTGAAAATATGTTGGTTTGTATAACCTTTCATCTTCTCTGTTATTCTTAATTTGTCGTAATGATTTGTAGGGGTTGGGCCAATGTTTGAAAAATATGCTCGTTTGTACAAGCTTTCATCTTCTCTGTTTTTCTTAATTTGTTGTAATGATTTGTAGGGGTTGGGCTAGTGCACCATATTGTCCTAAAAGGCATAGAATGTACACCAAAAAGGAAATTAATCCACATGTTACAACGTTGTTAAAAAATGCAAAACGTATGAAGGTAGTGAATTATGCTAATAAGCAATTTAGATTGGGAGAGACGTAATTAAATTTTATTATTTAATTGAAGATTTCAAATTAAAATAATAATAAATTTATATGTATATATTAATATATTGATTGGAAGGCTTCTGACAACAGTCCCTTCTTTCCATTAGATCACCTTCAGGCCTTTGGGATACTTACTACTTTCTTATATTATATAGTTGGGGCTTGCTACTTGTTGGTGTGTTGGGGTAAACAAAATGTTTTTTTTTTTTTTTTTTTTTTTTTTTTTTTTTTTTTTTTTTTTTTATCTCACAGTTGGAGTCTATAGAATAAGAAAGAAATTTGATAGCTTGATAAAAGTGGTACAAAATATGTTTTTTTAATTAATTAATTTTTTATTATCTCGTAGTTGGACTCTATGGAATAAGAAAGAAATTTGATAGCTTGACAAAAGTGGTAGCTTGACAAAAGTGGTGGAGAAAAGATTAATCTCTCCTACCTTGACAGAACTAGTGGTCAAGATCAACACCTACAAGAACTTTGTTGTGGAATATTATCAAAACTAATATAAGGATATGAAAGAGTGTACAGTGAGAACCTTGACAAACATGGCCACTGAAACGTGCAACATTGTTTGTAAGAAGAGAAAATTATGTTTCTTTTTTCCAAACATGTATGTTAGTATATTACAATTTAATGAATATGTTTTCCTATTATCACATATGGTTTCATATTTTAACAAAACATTCACCAAGACCTTCACTTTTTATTATTTAGTGAAATATTTGCCAAGATATTACAAGATTTTGTAATTCAATGATAGATTTGCCATGACTTTACAAGATAATATAATCCAGTGAGATATTCGCCAAAAAAATTATATATACATATTATATTATTGATAAATTTGCCTCCCATTTTTCCTATGTATCATGGGGATTCGCCCATTTATTATACATATAAATTTAGGGTGGTTCTTAAAATTTTACCTAATCCCAATTGTGTTGTAACATTAGTTGTACCATTAGTGATTTTATTTTATTTTTGTTTTCTCCCTTTTTTTTGTTTAAAATCAGATTTAACTTCTGATTTTATTTTTCAAATTTTTGATACTTTACGCTGACATATTGAACATTGCACTATCAAAAACTCAATTGATGCATTGCCCTATTGGGAAATTGAAGTTTCATATTATAATCATGAACATCAAAAGCTATCAATATTCCAATTTCAATCGATGCTAATTTTTTATCAAAAGCTTCTACCTTCTCAAAGGTAGTATCAACAAGAGAGTGTATTTTTACAATCTGACCAACAATCTAATTCAAGTAATAGTCTTCCATTGTATCTAACAGATTTCCATCCATTTTTCATTAACTCATTTGAAATATGTTTGGAAAGTTTTCCTTCATGGAAGATTGTTGATAGTTTAACACTTACACATAACACTAACAATTTTTATCAGACCTGTGAATCTAAAAGCTCATATTCACAATCTGGCCTGTGTTCCATGATGAGTACACTTCACAGTTGTCAATATTTTGGTACTTAGGGATGTGGAAAAAGAAGTGAACAGAGGGGATACTATATAATGTGTTGGTGCTGATTCAATCCTTCGTCGATGTTTAATGCTTGAAGAAGCTGAGAGAGTCTTAAATGACTATCACTCTGGGGCCTATGGTGGTCACATGTTAATATATGCTACGACTCAAAAAATCCTTCACACCTGTTATTTCCGGACTTCGATTTTCAAAGATTGCATTTTAGCAGTCCAAAAATGTCATGCCTACCAGATTTATAGCTGCAAACAATGCGCCCCACTTGCATCCTTGCACCCAATTATTACCATTAGACCCTTTTCCAAATGGGATATTCATTTCATGACCTGTAACCATTGCTTGAACAGGGGCATGGTTATATCATTTTCGCCATCGATTATTTTACTAAATGGGCTAAGGTGATGCCCACATATGAATCTGAAGGTAAAACTTCAACTTAATTTACTTTTAATCACGTCATAGCTCGATTTGGTGTCCCTCAAGCCATAGTCAACAGAGTCTTGGTTACAATTCTTCAACGTAATATTGGGATGTATAAATGAAATTGTCAACTTATGTTATTTTAAGCTCTGTGGGCATACCGAACCGCAGCTAAGACAACAACTAGATTTAGACCCTTTCAGTTGGTGTATGGTCTAGAGGCAACCCTTCCGATTGAATTCAAGATTCCTTCATTGAAACTAGTTGTCGAATTACTCCTGGCACTTCACCAGAGGAGGAATGATTACTTTACCTTGAAAGGCTTGATGAAACTCGGTGTATTGCTACGTTAGTAATTGAAGCTCAAAAGAAACGTGTTAAAGCACAATATGGAAAAACTGTTACTCCCATGTGTTTGCTGAAGGTGACTTGGTCTTATTATATGATCAAGCCAATGATAAATTGGGTGCTAAGAAATTCGAACCAATGTGGCATGGGCATTACATTTTTAAATGAGTATTATGTTATGAAACCAGCTCGCAAAAAAATAGAAAAGATAGATGAAGACCTTAGAATTCAGCCTCTTCGAGGGGGCAACCTTCTTTACATTACACAAATGAATGGTTATTTGATGATTCAAATGAAAAAACCTCCTTTGACTACAATAGTAATGGGGTAATCACTAGTATTATAGGGACCTAGCATGCCCCTCTCCTTCAAAAAAGTGTTGTCCTCAATGCTTGAGTAGTTCTGGATGCTTCTGTATAAAATTCTCATCCTCTCATGTGGAATCTTCAGTGGATAAGTTCTTCCACTTGATGAGATACTCCGAAATTGATCGATTTCGTAGCTGTCGAGATCTTGTTTTTGTGACTGCTTCCGGTTCCAATATAATTTTTCCTTCCTCGTCAAGTTCTGGCAATATTGTTTGAACTGGGAGCTTGTCGCCTATAACCTTCTTTAAACATGAAACATGGAAAACTGGGTGCAATCCAGAAGCTGCAGGAAGCTCCAATTTGTATGCCATAGTACCAATCTTTTGCAACACCTTGTACGGACCATAATACTTTGGTGATAATTTATTATCCTTCTTAGCTTGCTTGAGGGACATTTTCTTATATGGTTGTAGCCATAGGAATACCCAATCACCTACATCAAAACTTCTTTCACTGCGATGTTGATCTGTCTGTTGTTTCATTCTATTTTGTGCCAACATGAGGTTATCCTTTAAGAGTTTGAGGACTTGTTGTTGATGTTCGAGTGATGTTCCACTGCCTGAACCTTAGAATTTTCTCTTAAATATGATGTGATGGATGGTGGTTGATACCCATAAAGTGCCATAAATGGGGTCATTTTTTTTGTTGTATGGAAGGAAGTGTTATACCACCATTCAGCCAGAGGCAACCATTTGACCCATTGTGTCTGTTTATCAGATACAAAGCAACAAAGATATCCTTCCAAAAATTTGTTTACTATCTCATTTTTCCCATCAGATTGAGGATGATAAGATGAGCTATGAGCTAACTGAGTACCAAGACAAGAAAAAAATTCTGTCCAAAATTTCCAGTGAAAATGGGATCTCTGTCACTTACAATAATCTTTGGGTTTCCATGTAGCTTTTGAATTGTTTCCATAAATGCAGTAGAAACTGTACTGGCTTTAAATGGATGTGATAATGCACAAAAGTGTGCATACTTGGTAAGTCTGTCAACTACCACCATGATGACACTCTTTCCCTCAGACTTGGGTAAACCTGTGATAAAATCCATTGAAACCTCCTCCCAACGTTGGCTTGGAATGGATAAAGGTTGTAATAGACCCAGTGTCTTAATTGTTTCAACTTTATTTTGTTGGCAAACCAAACATTCTGCCACAAACTTTTGAATATCTGATTTAAGGACATCCCAAAAAAATTCCTTCTTAACACTGTGGTAAGTTTTAAAAAATCCCAAGTGCCCACCTAAGGGATAAGTGTGCAATTCCATAAGAATATTTTGTTTGAGTTGGGAATTCTTACAGAGGTATAAGCGATCTTTGTACCATAACGAATCATTTTTCCAGCTAAATGTATTAGATGTATTAAAATCTTGTTGTAACTTTCGAATAAGTGCCCACACTTCTTCATCATTCTTCCATTCCTCCCTTGCCTTGTTTATCCAATCTGGTTGGATAATAGAAGTGGTGCACAACAATGCTTCCACATCCTCATCCTTACTTGAGAGTGCATCTGGCACCACATTTTGCTTCCCTTTTTTGTAGATGATTTCAAAGTCATAACCCAACATCTTTGTGACCCACTTTTGTTGCTCTTCAGAGGATAATCTTTGTTCTAAAAAGTATTTAAGGCTATCATGATCTGTTTTTACCTTGAAGTGTCTTCCCATTAGGTAGGGTTGCCATTTCTTAAGTGCATGGAGTATTGCCAACATTTCCTTCTCATAAATAGCTTTGTGTAAAAACTTTCCCTTGATTGGACGACTTTCAAAAGCAATGGGTCTTTCATCTTGCATTAGAACAGCACCAATTCCATTTCCTGAAGCATCACATTCCACAATAAAGGTTTTTGTGAAGTCCGGTGTAGCTAAGACAGGTGCTTGGCACATTGCCTCTTTAAGATGTTCGAAGGCCTTTGTTGCTTCTGGGGTCCATGAAAATGCATCTTTCTTCAATAATGTTGTTAGAGGTGCTGCTATTCTTCCATAATTCTTAACAAACTTGCGATAATACCCTATCAACCCGAGGAATCCTCGCAGATGCTTTATGGATGTGGGGATTTTCCATTCCTTAATGGCTTTAATTTTGCTAGGGTCTACCTTAACTCCTTCATGAGATACAATATGACCAGATATTCAACCTCTTGTACTCCAAAGAAGCATTTGGATCTTTTTGCTTATAATTGTTTCTCCTCCAATAGTTGTAGCACCCTGTCAACATGTTCAACATGATCCTTCTAGGACTTGCTGTAGATTAGTATCATCAAAAAATACTAACACAAATTTTCTAAGGAATGGTTTACCCTTGAAATGTTGAAGGTGCATTGGTAAGGCCAAAAGGCATGACCAAAAATTCATAATGACCCTCATGAGTTCTAAATGTTGTTTTTGGAATGTCTTTAGTCTTCATTCTGATTTGATGATATCCTGAACGAAGATCCAACTTGGTGAAGTAAATTGATCCATGCAATTCATCTAGTAATTCATCAATGATAGGAAGGGGAAACTTATCTTTAATAGTGAGCTTGTTGAGCTCCCTATAATCCGGACACATGCACCATGATCCATCCTTCTTGTGCACCAATACTACTGGAGCAGAGAAAGAACTTTGACTCGGTTTAATTATACCAGCCTCTAGCATTTCTGCAACCATACATTCAATTTCACTCTTTTGGACATAGGGATATCTGTACGGCCTGATGTTTGGAGGAACACTTCCTGGAATCAGATGAATAGTATGATCATGATCACGCATAGGTGGGAGACCTTTGGGAGTCTCAAATCCTTGGAATGATTGTCCAAGACTTTTTGGAGATCTGGATAAATAGATGATTTCGATGTGGAAACATCTAGCGAACATAATTGTGCAATTACACCTCTTTGTTCTTTTTTTAGAAGCTTTGTCATACTGTTAGAGCTGATTATCTTTCCCGATTTCCTTGCAATACCCCTTAATTCAACTTCCTTTCCTTCCACAGAAAATTTCATGAAAAGTTCTTGAAAATTAAAAGCTATTGTACCCAACGATTGTAGCCATTGGACTCCTAGTACAACATCAGCACCTCCATTGGAATGGAAAGCATTGGGCTAGTCAATACATATTCTCCCATGGATAGCTTGATATTATGGCATTTTCCAGAGCAATTTATCGTTCCTCCATTTGCAACCATTAGTTGACACTCTGGTGCTAGATATAGGAAGCAATTCAATTCTTTCACTACCTTACAATGAATAAAATTGTGGGTACTTCTTGAATCAATCAACACTATTACCTTTTTCTTCTTGATTTGTCCTTCTACCTTGATGGTTTGAGGAGTGGTAATTCCAACCAATGCATTACAAATATGGTCGGATTCATTTCTTCTTTATCTAGGCTTTATTCCTGGAGTATATCCTCTTCTTTTGACCTTTCTTGCTCGTTTTCTTCTTCCTCTTCACAATCTATGTAGAATAATTTCTTCTCAGCACACTTATGACCTTTAGTGTATTTGCTGTCACAACTGTAACAAAGTGTAGAAATTTGAATAATAAACTCATATTCAATGGAGATTATCCTGATCATGTACTATTGCGGAATACATACACAATACATAAGCTCCTCTACGTTGATCATCAATATAGCAGCATCAAAAACATCAAGATCATGCACACATTAACACAGTATATAACCTAGGGAAAGCTTACAGCTGAAAACCCCACACTATCTGTATATTAATGATTGAGAACATGTAACATTACAATAGTCAATACTTCTCACAAGTATCCAGCACTATCTCCACCTGTTACACACAATACAACTAAGATCTGATCTCCAAATCTATTCCACTGCTTGCCTGCCTCCACTGCTCAATACCTGCTCAAGAATGGATGAGAATGGTTGAACCAAACTCGTATTTACTTCAAAAGAATCACTCACACTGGGAATCACGTGAGCAGATGCTATAATCACTTGGTATTGGCCAATTCTCATTGGCATTACTCAATCCCATTGATTGTGCAAATCCTCATGCACAACTATAGTCACAACTGATAGCAATCTGATCCTCTAACACCTGTCCCTGATGAACTGAACATGCACTGACATGCAACTGAGTTAACTGATGTATTCTTTAGTTGCATTATGAGTTAATAATTAGTTTAACAACTCATCATTAGTCTATTTGCAGTTAGACTAATTACAACTAGTTTAACCAAGTCAAACTGAACACAACTCCATCAACTCCACAATCAACTCCCCCAAACTCAACTGATTGAGTTCTAACTGAAGTCATGCATGCAACAACTCAACTGACCCACAAAGAAAACGTATTTCCTTCTGACAGCTGCATGTGCCACATCTGTAGCTCAAACTGAAGTGCTCCAAGAGAATAAGATAAAGTTTATAGTCTAAATATTATAATAAGACAATAATATTTGACTTTTCTATTTTTGATAGCCAGTCTAAAAATAGACTTTGATCACTCCTGCTATGATCACTTCTGCTATGATCATCCCTGTTGTGGTCACTCCGGCTGTGATCATCCTTGCCGTGATCCAAAAATAGAACTTGCGCCATAAGTTGCCTGCGGGCCCACTTAGTGAAGGCGACTCTTTCACTAAGCTCCATCATCTTGTTGCAATCTCAACACTCCCTCTCGATAAGATATGGATTATCAGCAACCCCTATCCTGCCTCGGTGGTACTCGAATTTGCTCCTGGTGAGAGCCTTCGTCAGAATATCAGCATCCTGATCCTCCGTTGGAATGTAAGAAAGTAACATGATCCTCCGCTGCACACAATCTCTGATATGATGGTACCTGATGTCAATGCTGCCATATACTTGGCCTCTTGAGCTCCTTGCCCAATCTGCA